>JAODLL010004406.1:0-11146 GCA_026546735.1 Forbesichthys agassizii | reverse complement strand
CACTAACCAGTATGAACCAGCCTGGACCAGCACTACCCCAGCACTAACCAGTATGAACCAGCCTGGACCAGCATGGATTTTTTAGCAGGGTTCTGTTTCACCATGTCTTTGTCAGTTATAGTTAGTTGCCATAACATGTTTAATAAGACAATCTACTGTATTATTAGCACACATATTAGCATAACCTGTATTTAACGTGATATTAGTTATTAGATATTGAGCCCTTATACATATATACATATATATAAGTTCACATTATGAAGGTTAGGATCCAGTGTTCCATTTGGTTACTGTACAGTATATGTTTGTTTTCCCAACCTCCATTTTCCTCCATATCTCTATGATGCTGATCGATTTGCCCGAGGAATCGTGAAATGCACTGACAAAACATTGTGCGTTTTTTAAATGCACTGGAAAATGACTAGTGGCATCTGAAGAATAGAAGCAGAGGTAAGGAATCGGGTTGGAAAAGCTCTTAATATCCGCACACACACACACACACACACGCACACACACATCCAGAAGCACATCAACACACACATCCACACACACACACATCCACACACATCTACATACGCACATCAACACCCACACATCCACACAGGCACATCCACACACACGCTCCACACACACACACACATCCACACACACACATCCACACATATCTACATACGCACATCCAAACAGGCACATCCACACACACACACATCCACACACATCCACACACACACATCCACACAGGCACATCCACACACACGCATCCACACACACGCATCCATATCCACACACACATCCACACACACACATCCACACACACACATCCACACACATCCACACACACACATCCACACACACACACATCCACACACATCCACACACATCCACACAGGCACACGCAGCCCTTTATATGCTTCCCTCCTGTCCTGTTAGGCTCTTTGTCACAGGTCCAGCAGAAGCATGTCACGTATATACGGTGACATCTGTGCCCGCCCACTATCCAAGCCGCCAGCAGCCAAGCTCCGTACGCGGCCGTCTGATTGGACGGCATCAGCCTCAGCGACGGGACCGCGTCTCGATGCGAGACTGGAAAGTCTTCCCTTCGTCATAAAACACACTGGAGTGACCTTACTAAATATTAATCAACAATTAATCAACTAATTAACCCTGGGCTGCCGTTCACACCGTTTCATCTATTTATGTCATTTATTTTATATATTTATTCATTTTGTAATGCTTTTTATTTATCTATCGATTAACATGTCTGCATATCTTATGTTCATTCAGCAGGTGTGAGAGCTTCCAAAACGTATAATGTTCATTTCAGCCACAAGGTTTATTATTTAGTGTATTGTTATTATTTAAAAATATGTATTATTAATTATTTAAATGTTGTTTACGGTGTGTCAACATAGTCTATCTACTACTCAGCTTTAACAACCAATCTCACTATGCTGTCTCTCAGAGTGTTTGTCCATATGCCTGTCTGTCTGTCTGTTTGCCTGCGTGTCTGTCTGTCTGTCTAGCTCCCAGCTGGCGCTTCTGCCCCACTCTGCCACCTGTCTCTGGGCAGCGGGCACGGGCAATAGCGGGCAGGGGCAATAGCAGGGGCTAAGAATAGACACAGCTGTCCCTGCAGGGCTTACATACCTCGCACCCGAGCCACCGCTCCCCCAAAGCACTCTTCCCTGCCCCGATGCCAGCCCTGATGCCAGCCCTGATGCCAGCCCAGGCTCCCAGCACCTCCACCTCTCTTTGAACTGCTCTTCACCCCCAGACAAGTTCCAGGCCCCAGACTAGTGGCCCAAGACTGTTGGCAAGAGATGTCTCTTCCCCCCACTCTCCCCACAACCCTCTGATTCTCCTCTTCTGACCCCTGTCCTGTCCCGGCTAGCTCCACCCCAACACCACCCCCACCAGGACCACCACTACCTCCCAGCCAAGTCCTTTACTCACCACATAAGCTATCAGGTATAAACACAGACAGAGGCATGCGCATGTAGCTTGACAGGACCATGCTCATAGAACACTCAAACAACACTAAGACACTCAAACAACACAAAGACACTCTGACAACAGTAAGACACTCAAACAACACTAAGACACTTTGAAAACACTAAGACACTTTACAACACTAAGACACTCTGACAACACTAAGACACTCTGACAACACTAAGACACTCTGAAAACACTAAGATACTTTACAACACTAAGACACTGACAACACTAAGACACTCTGAAAACACTAAGATACTTTACAACACTAAGACACTCTGACAACACTAAGACACTCTGACAACACTAAGACACTTTACAACACTAAGACACACAGACAACACTCTGATAACACTAAGACACACAGACAACAATAAGACAACTAGAGGATGTGTCCAGATGGAGCAGGAAAGGCTAAGAGGGGTGGCGGGGGTCGCTGCTCTGGGTCTCACAGTGCCCTTGCACCTCTTCCTGGTATGGTGTGATCTCTACAGAACACGGGGGGAACGGTTGGCTAACCTGGAAGAGGTCGGGGACACACGAAAAGCTATTTTCTCCTGCGGTTAAAGACAGGGTTATTTGTTCTGGAGAACGCTTGCTAACTTGGAGCTCAAATCAAAACAATATCCCTCCGCAGCGCCACCCCATGCATTGAAACAGATTGTGAAGCAAAGGGTAGTATGTTGCTATTTACAGTCAGGGATGTTTAGAAGTACCGGGTTATCTTTACAGCATGAATGGAGAATGCTAAGCTAGCGAAGTGCGAGGAGATTTTTGATGAATTTGACATAAAGTCAATGTATTAGCTTACAATTATCTTGCAATAGCTGACTGTACCTTTAAGAGAATATTTTGATTTTTACATATTTGAAAGAAAATATTTGTATTTTAATATCCTTATTTCCTTTCCTGTAATAAAACACAATTAGCACACTTTTCCAAAACAGTTACCATGTTTCTGTATTTGTTTTGTTTTTTTTACGTTTCAATACTTTGACCACCGTGGGTTTCTTTTTCGGTTTCAGAACCACAAAATGTCATAACTCGTGTCATGACGTGCTGTCTTCCCCGAGCACTGTCCAATGCCGTTTCACACAGCTGACATCCAACTGAAAACAGGAAACAAATCACCAGTCCTGACAAGAGTGTCACATGCCTGTCGTAAATCAAAAAAGCTCCAGTTTAAGGTTAATCTTCGACCAAAAAAAGACCCTAACTACACACTTTGCATTTCTTTAGATTCTGTGCCAGACTCGAGCAACGTTTATTATACATGGGAGATCTCCATTGGAGTACTGTTTGGCTAATGAGTGCCTCTTAGCTGATCACATTAGACCTCTGCTTGAGGACACTTAATTACCAGTGATGCGCTCTCACTCTCTGGGCCCAGTCTGGGGGACGCAAGTGCTCCTATAATTAAGGCCTCTGTCTTTTACCTGTGTTTGTACAGGCCACCATCCCACAGGGCTGCGTGTACGGATAAGGTTAGCATGTGTGTGTGTGTGTGTGTGCTTCAGGGCTATACCTATATTGGCATGGCTACAATATGTTGCGGGTGTTGATTATGTATAGCTGTATGTGTGTGCTGATCCGTGTGATAACATGATGGGAGTATGTGCCCCCCTTCCCCACCCATAGCAGACACAAGCAACTTATTAATGTGACGACTAGGGCTCCTGTTCCGCGGAAACGTTAGCATTGTGCGCCTTCAGTTACATGCCTCCATCGTGTTCTGGAAGGGGGTGAGGGGGTTGTAGCAGAAGAGCATCAGACCCCTGCCCCAGAGCTTGTACAGTTGTCCAGAAAATAGTGTTTGTTCTCGAATAAGTCTCTCTGGGCCGAGGGGTGTAGAGGAGGGGTCTAATCAAACCAAACGGACAGTGTTCTTAGTAAAACTGCATTCATCCTCAAGGGGAATTCAAGAAACAAAATCTAGGTGTATATCTCTCTCTCTCTCTCTTGTCTCGTAGTATATTAAATATAACGCTTCAGTTATAAAATGGAAGAGAGATTCCCCAGCTGTCTGCCAGTCTCTCTCCCTCCCTCCTTCCCCCAACCCCCCCCAGCGGTAAAATTAGAAGATACTTCGTCTGAAACACGACTGGTCAGCTCCTGGTCCTCCGTGGAGAAACCACTGCAACAGCGTGGAGCAGAGCCTGTGGCAGCGCCAGTGTACCCTAATAATGTCTGTGTAGATGTTCTTAATGACGCTGTTTGTCTGTAAACGGGGCTATGAGGAAGGCACCCTCACGACGGAGAGCCGCTCAGCAGCACATAGATCTTACTGGGCACGCCGCGGGCCCTTAAAATAATACAGCGTCACAAACGTCTTTCACTGCCTGTGAAAGATTAGGTGCCACGGCCTAGACCTGCACTGTGCGCTCTCCGACTGTGACATTTTCTTAAAGGAATCCGTCACTCAGAAAACCGTAATTGGCGTATGAATTCCTCTTCTTGGCAGCTGGAGGATTCCAGAGCTTTTGTGGCGTGAGCATATCACGGTAACATTCCAATACAATGGGGCTGAGAGGGATGAGTAATTGATAGTGTAATTATCATATGTTTGGGGCGAACCATCCTTTTAAAACATAATGGGCAACGTAGTGTAATTTCAATCACACCTATTGTTAGCGACTGTGAGGGTGGCTATGAATTAAAAACGTCTTGAGCTTACGGCGGGCGGTCTGTCTTCAACAACACTCTCTCTCTCTCTCTCTCTGTCTCTCTCTCTGTCTGTCTCTCTCCCTCTCTGTCTCTCTCTCTGTCTGTCTCTCTCTCTCCCTCTCTCTCTGTCTCTCTCTCTCCCTCTCTCTCTCTCTCTCTCTCTCTCTCTGTCTCTCTCTCTGTCTGTCTCTCTCCCTCTCTCCCTCTCTCTAACCAGGACACACCACTGTATCATTAATGCTTTGTTCTATCTTTGACTCCCTCGACGGCCCTTCGCAGTGAGAAGCGGCGCGCCTCCAAAAAAAGTCATAAATATTCACGTGCCGCCGGCGCCCGTTCCTCCTCTACTCTTAGCGGGGACGCGCACGTGACGGGCCAAACCGCGGGGCGCAAACGAATGGAGCGCGCCTAGCTGGGAAACGTCAACAAAGACGCATCGACTGCTTCCCTGCGCGGGCCAACGGGGTCTGACGGAGCGGGCTGCTGCCTATTTTACCATCAGGGTGCATAAATTCAATTACGATGCTTAGAAACAAGCGGCCCCGGCGGTTGGGCTAGTGACAGCGTACTCTATTTGCATATAATTGCAAGGGTTCAATGCCCAGCTCCTGCTATTCTGGCACACTTCTTTCCTATTTGCTGTCGGTCGCTGGGAAAGCATCGATCCTTTGAACGGGTAGACGGTGTGTAGTTTATGACAAGGTGTAAAAGACACCGCGTGGGTTCGTTCCATTTGTGTTGAAAATAATTGCCCGTGCGCCACCTGTCCAATAAAAGGGAAATGGAATCTCCGCCTGCTAAGCTGAGCTGTGTTAGCGATGGTGTAAACTGCCTACCCGGAGCTAGCTGCTCCCAGTAGTTAAAGGTGGAGTCAGCTATCCTGGAGACAGACTGTTGACATCTGAACATAAACACTTATCTCCCCTCAATGTCATATGGGCGCTCCCTTGGAAACACCGCCCTCCACATTGGAAATGTATACTGCCAAGGCTGAGAAAGTGTTGTGTGGTGCGGTCTGCACCACTTTGTGTTTCCATTTACAGAGCCAGGGCTTCTGTGCGCACACAGAATCGTCAGCAAGCAGTCACATAGATATCATCTATATTCACAATATATCGATTCAGTATCATCATGGAAATATCATTGCGTATTATCATATCGAAAATGTTGCAGGAAGTGCAATATTCCGTTTATTTAGTGGAGAGATGCGTCTATTGGCTGTTTGGCTTAGTTGTGTTTGATTTAGACATAAAAGTAAGATGTGTGGCTGAGGAAGCTATTGAGATAATAAAGATAGAAGAGGAAACCTCAGTGGCCAAAAAGAATGTCTCTTTGGTATCTTGGAATTACTGTTGTTGTAGTCCAATATGCCAATATGTCAGTTGAAAATGTGTTGTTTTGATATCTTATGAATATGTTATGAATATATTCTGATGCATTTCCCACATATCCATATTGCAATTTTCATGATCAATATCGCAATGTCACATTTTATCAATACCATGCACCTCTAATTTCACACATAAAAAAAGTATTTTATCTTACAAACTTCACCTTTAACTCAACTGCCCCCCCCCCCCCTTCCTTCCACATCTCTCCCTAAAAAATAAACAATAACAAAAAGATAACCCAGGACCTACAGTGCGTGCTGTTGGGGCTCACAAGCCAATGCCTGAGCTCAGTTCGCAGCATGCCTTTCCACTTGGCTGCCGCTGTAGTGGGCCAGTTAACTGGCTCAGTGCCAAGGGTACCCTCGGTGAAAGTCTACACCAGGTCACAGACCGCTGACCGTGCGCCTAAATCGGTGAGATTTGCCAACACCGCTTTTGTGTACATTTAAAAGGGCCGCCTGGCCGGCCATGATGCCTGGGCTACTGTAGCATCGCAAGTGGCCCGTCGGGCTGTCGTCCACCTGGGACACCGCACGGTTGTTTTCTTTTGTAAACTGCTGGGGATGAGGCGCTGCTTTTGACTGCATAATGTTCCCATAAATACATATTGTACGTGGCTCTCAGCCCCCTCAAGCAATATCCCAGCGCTACTGTTATCTGTCTGCCATGTGGGCTGCTTGATATAATTACTAAATTATTTGCAGAAGATCAGGAAATGCCTCTCATTTTTCCCAGATGGAGAAATGTTTGCGAGGTAATACTTTCCGAGTTAGTTGTTTAGCAACTGAGTCCGAGGCTGGTGAAAATATTTATGAAATCATTTCTGCATATGGGGGGTTATAATAATATAGCACTAATAGCAAACACATAATAACATGGGTAATAAGGGCTGTAAGATACACCGTGGACACATGCAGAAATATTACTTTTGTGTGCATCTTAATGATTTCTAAACACTTTAAATATTACAATATTTATTTTGTAAGAAGGGTGAAACGGTTTTCCCAGCCAATACCAGCGGCATGCGTAAATGATTCCCAATGCATTCTAAATTGGTTCACCTTTTTCCAGCGAACACGCAACTAAGCGTGCCTGCCACGGTCTTATAAGACCGCCCCTTGTGTGTGTGTGTGTGTGTGTGTGTGTGTGTGCGCGTGTGCGTGTGTCAGGAACCCGGAGCGTCGCTCTATACTGTACCAGAGAGAAGGTGTTCGAGTGGCAGTCCTCGAGGCTAGCCCCGTTTGCCACCCAATGCGCCGCCGTAGTCATAATGGTCCGCCGTCAGGGTCGCCAGCGCCGGGCATGTCGAAGTCCATACATCGGTAAATCAACGCCGAGCAGGGGTTGCTGTTGTTGGTAGTGGTGGCGGCAGCGTAACGGTTTGTGTTCAAGTTTGGCACGGCACAGTCAAAACAAGCAAATCTGGGTGGTGTTGGAGGTGGTGGTGGAAGGGTAAGAGGAAGGAGGGGGGGTAGTGGGAGTTTTTTTTTTCTTTTCTTAAGGGGCTCACCTTACGAGGTCCAAATAAGAGAGTCGGGATGTTGCGAGCAAGCAAAGGGCGTGATCAAAATAATAAGAGCGGAATGCATCAATAAAACCCCATACACATATATACACACACACGCACACACACACACACACACAGGCACACACACACGCGCGCACACACGCGCGCTACAGCTCTTGATCTCAGCAATGTGTTGTTCAAAATCCAAGTCTATATTGCAGATCAGCACGTCGTTACGATCCAGGTCATTCCAAATCTGACCATTGTCAAAGGCGGCGAACGCAGGCGTGTATCCATTTTAATCCACGCAAAGGAGAATGTCCACCCGTTCCCACACGAGTCTTGCATTAGATTCTCAAATTATCGAATAAGCATAATCCATGAAAATAAATA
Organism: Forbesichthys agassizii; assembly: GCA_026546735.1. NCBI lineage: Eukaryota > Metazoa > Chordata > Actinopteri > Percopsiformes > Amblyopsidae > Forbesichthys > Forbesichthys agassizii. The sequence goes on along the minus strand of JAODLL010004406.1, from coordinate 3,199 downwards.
TTTTCTTCCGCGCCTACAGGAATCCAACCGAAATGTGCGCCGAGTGTTAACTTACTGAAATAAAAATAAGAGTTAATGTAAAAGCCAGTTTATTTGGAACAAGAAAACAATAAACAACTTTGAGTTGAGAAATTGCATGCGAGATATCCGATCCGTCTTCCTTACGGGTTGATGCACCACTTGTGATAGTTTTCGAGAATTGCATGAGCTATTTATAGCTTTCTTTCTTAACACAACCGTTCCTCTCACAATGTAGCCTAGTCTCTTAGAACAAAAACGGCGATCTGGAATGTTAAATCTTTGCTGCTGTCTGAATTAAACAGACCCCTGGCAAACGACAAGAATATAAACCCTTGCTCTTTCTCAAAGTCGATGCGGTTAAATATCGAAATCCTGTCAAACGATTGTTGTTTCTTTAAACGAAAAAAAAAGTAGCTATTCTCACTCCACCGCCAGGAAAAGGGCAGGAGGATTCAGTAGTGGGTCTGAAAAAATCCTTCCTTCCTTTATCTTTATTAGCATTAAAAACGTCCTCTTGTCGCGATTACATCCCAATGCCTCGCATATCTAAAGATAATAATATATCCTTGGCGGTGTTCTCCAAGAAGCTCCCAGCGATCTGAGTGATATTTCACATCTGCTGGCGATTATTATTAAATAAATGTTGCACACTGGTCGCAGACTTGATATTTCTCTTCAATCGCCAACATTAAAACGGATCCTCCTTGTTTGAGCACGATTCGTGTTGTGACCCATCGATTCCCCCAAAGCCACGAACGTGTGCAGTAAATCCGCGGCTAGGATTTCTGAGCTATGAGCAATCCAGGCATTGTTTATCTTTCACAGCTTGTACTGTTACTCTATGTGTGTGCATGTAGCGTAAGCGTCTTTATGAGCACTTGGTGCTTACGCGCACGGACTCCGCGCACTATCCGCCAGCCCACCGCGCATTGCAATGTAATGGCGGTCGACAGTCTACTCGCCTTCCCATTTGGCCAAATTAATACTCACGTGATCAAAGTCAAGGATTACTGTAGTGTGGCATATCTTTGACACAGGCGTCGATGTCACAATCAGCTGTCAAGGAACGAAGAAGGATCCCCTCGCTGCCCCCGCGTTCCCTGTTAACACATATCTATAGTCTACCGCTGCGCTGAAGCATTTTGTTCGAAAGTGCTAGAAAATCATTGTTTTCTTATGAAAGTTGCCTGGTTTTTTTTCTCTCTGGCTGCGTGGTGTCACCGTATTCCTTATTGCAGGCTTGCATAATGGGAGAAAACATCATCACAGCTAGGTGATGTCACTGGTGTGATAAATATAGACTATTATTAGAAACCAATAAATATATTTTTTATGAGCAGCCCTACTGAACTTTTGCCATGCTGCATCACACAAACTATGTTTAGCTGTCGACACACACCATCAATTCACTGACAAGAAAACAAGTAGTGATGTAATGTTTGTTTTGTTGTTGTAAATAATAAAATATGTTCTCGTAATGTGTCATTGTGTAAATAAATGTAGTAAAATATATAATCTTACTGTGACATTGTTTCATTTTTATGAGCAAGCAGGTTTTTCTACACAGTGCTTGGTCTTGGCATCACAAGCAAAGTGGTGCAGACCGCACCACACAATGCGTGTCCTATGGGGCTTGGCTTCTGAGGGGACGCCCTGTGGCGTTGAAGGGAGAGGTGTTTTTTTTTGATGAGTTTAAACGTTAACAACCATTCTCCAGCATCATTCAGTCCACTGTTCACTTTGGAGGATATTGTTTATTTACCTCATCTGTTATTATTTGTAAAGTGGGCAAGCAATATTTTTTTGCTTTATATGAAACCATTCCAGGGGTAAAGTATGGTCATTGTAACACCACAAAGCTTTCCTGGCTGCTTGTGGGTCCTTATTGGACGGATAATTTGTTTCAGCAACGTGTTACACTGCCTTCACTCCCACTGGTAGTCGCCATGTCGCGTGGCTAGGGTGCATTGGGAACCTGGTCCAAAGGAATGCACACCGGCGTACAAGGACGGCTAGCAAGGTGAGCCTGCCAACGGTGGCGTGTTACACTCCTGCTTTGTGTTACACCAAAGTGGCTGAGTAAAACATAAAATGAAACAGGCCCCAACAAGATGAGACCGGCACTCCAATAGACAGTGTGTACAGTAGATATACTTCACTCTCAGGGGAGCATATCCATCTGTCAGCTGATTAATGAATATCGCTTTAATTGAGCCGATGTTCGAATCACAACCACTGCCGCTTATTCAAGTTGTACAGTGATTCTCACAGGAAGGGGCTTGCCTTTTCTCGCAGCAGGGGACCCCTGGCTGGCTGTACCATGGATGTGTTCAACACAGCATGACAGCCATAGACAACACAACTTTGCCACAGTTCTGCATAAATGCCACGGCATACATTAAGAGAGCAATTGCAAGAGGAAACGCAACATTAGGTGACGTATTTCAGTTGGGCTGAGCGATTAGATAAGCGATGACACACCAGCAAGCTAAAAGCTGCCATGCTGTAGCATCTGTTGACCATGGTCTGCACCTGTGTAGGAGTACGGGGACAATAGATGTGGGAATGTTCTTGTTAAACGACAATCACAGTCTTCAACCAAAATTTCAGGCTGTGGTTAAGTGCCATTACTCAATTTCATACCCTTTTCAATACTTTTTGAGCAATGATTATATTTTTAACTGATGAGCTATATAAAAATGCCCCCCCAATGCAGTTGTGTTAAGTTTGGAGACTATAGAGACCAAAACCCTTTGTTTTCTCTACCCCACATTGGGAGTCTACAATGATTAACTCCCTTTTGCAGCCAGCCTCAAGTGGCCATTCAAGGAACTGCATATTTTATCACTTGCGCTATTGTATTAATTTCTCAGCAGCACCAGAGGTTCCAGCTGGATCAAATGTGGGGTGTAGTTGAGTTTATTTCACCTAACAAAGCCTCAGAAAGGATTGGCATACATACACACACACACACACACATGCTGGGCACCCAATGTATGATAATGCTGCCCCCGGTGGCATAACAAGGAAACACTTATCCTTTAAAGGTATCTTATGAAAAGATGTGCACATAAGCATGAACTTGTTTTATTTTCTATCTACCTAGAAGTGAAGACATACTAGTCTTCATATTTTAGGGAATGTTATTTATTTATAAAATGTGTGTGTGTATATATAT
>JAODLL010004404.1:0-11147 GCA_026546735.1 Forbesichthys agassizii | reverse complement strand
TTTATATCCCAGGATGAGTGGGAAAGTATGCCTAGCTGCATGTTCATATGCGGGTACTATGTATAACATGGGAGTATATGTTATATAGGTATGCAAGAAGTAGAGGAATTGATTGTTGAATGTGTATATGGGAACTTATGTTCACTAGTGTATATGTATGTGGGTATGTGCTTGTATATTTATGGATATGTATTGTATATTTATAATGGGTCCTTATATTTTACACTGTTGTGAACTTTAAGGGTGGAGAGAGCCATGGTAAAACAAATTTCATTGCGTCCTATTTTACTCAATTGTGGGAAGCATACGTATATAGTGAATCTGAATCTGAAGATATGTTTGCGTATTTTGTCAAAATGAATTATCAATGCATTTAGATTTTGATACCATGCTGTCTGTGTCTAATATTTGCGATTAACTATGTAGCATACTGTAGTTTTATAGTGCATGTCTGGTTAATTCCTATAATCTATTGCTGGAATGAATAATTGAAATATACCCAGTGTGTGAAGTTACTGGAGTAGTGTGTAAGTGTTACTTTTCACCTAAAGGTCTTTAATTACAGGCTAATGCATTCATTACATATTGATGTTATCCTTTCTATTATCCTGTCTATTATTATGACTATTGGACACAGTTTATTTGGTGACAGCATAAGATGTTAGAATGTCAGGTAAATGTCATCAGAAGGATTGGCCCCCAAATAAATTGAACATCCAAAAGTATAGCCTATTGCAAATCTACGGAATATAATTAAGGCCACGTTACAAATTTATTAGAGTTCTGATTTGAAAATCAGAATTCAGACTTTAATCTCAGAAGTCTGAGAATTAAGTCAGAACTCTAATACACATTTCACATGTCACCCTAATCCTCGATATTATTGTAAATTGTTACCTTCAAGATTGTGGGGGTGGTGTGACGTGTATTTATGCCAGCCCTTATTAGTGTCAGACTGCAGATTGGCTATAGGCTACTGAATAGACCCTATGTATGACAGAAAAGCAGCGTTCATTGTAGCATCATTTTTAATGTTTTCTGATCGCATATTGGAGAAGTTTGGAATAGTTTTTTAAATTAGCCTAAACGATAACGATAGTAAATGCTAACACTAGATTGCACTAGGTAATGCTAATGCTATATAGAAGGTACTTTTTGTATATTGTCATATTATAAAGTCATAAAACTGGCGCAGTAGACCTTAACCTCACTTCGATGCCCATCAAAACAAAGGCAGAAATACCTTGACTCTGCTATAACACAATTTGAGCATTCCAAAGGGCAGTAGCACAAAGGCAAACACCAGTAACTTATGTGAAGGGATTCTACCGTTTTCTGTAGGGATACCACTATTTTCTCCAAACAACATTGACCCAAGATATTTGTCCACATGATAAAGCAGAGATTTAATGTTCCAAAAATGGCAAAAACTCATTTTTTACTATTTTATATTATTATGTCTTCTGCCTAAATTGCGTGATATCTAATCCCCCTCTCCTTATTTTGGGGGAATGTTGATGTCCCTGTCTTCCTTATGCTTGGGTCCTGCATAGATACGATGTATATATACTGTATATATAATCAATACAGTAATACAGTACACTGTCCTATATTGGTCATAAATAACTTGGAACAATCTGAAAATGGAAAGTGAGTCAAGCTCTTCCTCCCACTGAGGAAACATGGAGATGCCCTAAAGCATGTTATGTATAATATTCGCTGACTATGAAGGCTTAGGCTCTAACGATCTGCTCTGACTATATGTGTATGAACAAACAGTTGGGCATTGCCCTACAGAGAATACAATTTCACTTGTTTAGCAAAACGGTCATCCAATGTTACATTAATGACTGGGATATAAAATAACAGCAATAATGTTTGTGGCAGTACCTCCCTTTATAGTCGTCACTCTTATAGAGCAATTTAAATCTTGTCAACAATGCAAATCTCTCCATTAAAAAGTACTGGGAAGCAATTGCAACAATTGCAGTTTCTTGTTAAGGATTTACAGGATTTGTTTTTTCACAGTTCTTCACATTTTACATTTTACTATACCGTATATCAAAATGCATCAATCAATATACAAATCTAATTTCTTTGAGAATGAAACAGCTACAGTATGTCAGCCTCATGTCAGTTATAAATTATGGATATTGGACTGTGGACAATGGAATATTGTCCAGTGATGAGAATGTGTTCTATGAATTTATTCATATTCTGAGGCAGTTTTGGGATACTTTCTACTATATTGGATTTCAATATAATATTTTATATGGGGCTATAACCATTAATTCCATAAAAACCACAACATTTAATAAAGGGAACTGTTTGTATTTAACACCCAGGAGAGTCATTGTGCCCTGGATTCATGTTAATTAATGATAGATGAAGAGCAATCCCCTTTAACGCCACTAGGTGGGGGGGATAAATACAGTATAAATGTTGGCTACTTCCAAGATAATAACACATACACACCGATTATATTACACACATTTGGTGTTTGTGTGTGTGTGTGCATGTGTGCGTGCGTGTGAGTGTGTGTGTGTTTCTGTGTATTAGTATTGATATATATAGCATCTCATATTTTTGACCTTAGTTACAAACATGTATACTGTAACTGTTTAAAAGGAGTCTTATTGTAAAGTGTGAAACACATCACTGTTTACTAATGAGTTATTCATTTTTATAACTGTATAAAGGAACCGTATTTTAAAGTGTAAAACACATCACAATCTACAAATGAGTTGCTAATATGTATAATTCACTAAAAACAACAGAAATAAGGAAAACACATTTATTTGCAGAAAACAAAAACAACTAAGTAGGAAATCCTTCAAAACTCAAAATGTCTTCAGTAAAACTGTGTTGGATAATGTTGACTGTTATATTTTTAATCTTGATATTCTTTGTAAATTAATTTACAGAAGGTACCATAACCACATAGGTACATCCAAACTCAAATACTGTAAAGTAATTGTATCCACTTCTTTTAGACGGTTACATAACATTATAAAGTTCCAATGTCCAATGAAAGTAGGCTAGCAGGTCTATGGTACCGGTACAGACCATGAATAAAAGGTCCATCCGTCCAAGAATAATATTAAACATTACATTGATGGCAGAAATGTACAAAAACAAAAAATGTGTCAACAAAACATTGAATCCAAGGAATATATTAAATATTATCTTCAATACCTAATAATAATAATAATAATAATAATAATAATAATAATAATAATAATACATTTAATTTCATGACATCTTTCAAGGACATCTTACATCACATATATGTTAAATTATGGTTTTACATATTTGGAAAGCAATGTTTAGGTTAAGGCTGATGTTTCCTTACACAGTCACAGTCTTCCTCTAAGTGAGGAATAAAACATTAATTTAATAACTCTATCAGTTCAGTACACTGCTGGGCGTAAACTCTCACTAAACCTAATATCATTGTACTGTAGCATGCATGACACGAGCTGAGAACAAAATAGATAGATGCAGTAACTTGATCTTGCCAAATAGTGAACCCACATGGTTATAACTAGTTTATAACCGTTTAATAATGATTTATAAAGTGTATACAACCTATTTTTAACCTGATTGAAAATAATGTATACATCCTTTATAATGGTAGTTTTATTGTAATGTGGGTCCTAATTTTTAAGCTCTTTCAAGACAGCCACATACAGGACAACTCTCCCTATACCTCACTCTCACATAAAGGTCACAAATTATATTTTATTTCTGTCAAATTTAGGCAGTTACATAATCTAATTGCATCTGGCTGGTTGCCTGCACAATTGGCTGCTATTAACATTGATGTGTAATTGCATTACTTAATGTGTTTGGTATCTTTTAGAAAAGATTAGCTGAAGCTATACATTCTCAAGCACCTTCTACTAAGAAAAGACAACTGCAGGCAACAGCGCTATCATAAAGGACAGCTATTTCTAAGCCATATCAATGGAATTCCTGTAAATGCTATAGCACTTCAGCACAGCATTAGCATTTCAGTGACAAATTGTTAGTCAATAACACATTTTTTATTTTATTTTCGACAACAGTGACACTTTCATAAACAATTAAAATAATTTGTTGTATTCTGTCATAATTTATAATGCAGTGTGAAAAAATAATTAGAACAGGACACCACAATACGTGTCTGACCCTGCTTAACCACCAGATGGGAGCACAACATCACGTAGATACGTCCTCTTCAAAGCAGATTGATGAGACAATGCTTGAAATGAAGAGCACATAACTTGAGCCACCTTTACCGGATAAGTGTGAACGTGGCACATCTGACATATGCCATTGTAGCAGAAGACAGCAAATTTCATGACAGACTCACAAATAGCAGCATAAATACTCCCAACATGTTCTATGTGAAGGCCCTGTGGGCACCTATTCAAAGTGGCACTTGTGGTAATAGTGATGGTGCAACAGATACATGCTATTGTATGTCATTGTCTGTGAAGTCCCAGCCTTAAAGGTGAAGTCATTCATTCTGGAGAAATATTGTTGCTATTTGAACTCAATCAAAACTCCACGTTTATAATGCATTGTCCAAGCTGGGATAATGTTGGGTGGTGTGGTCACTATTTACAGATCAAGGGCTATGTAGATACAACACATTATCTTTACAGTGGGCATACAGAATGTGCAGCTAGTGAACCATGAGTAGATCTTCGTTGATAAAAAAAAAGATAAAAAGACTACCTTTAAATCATGGCAGTGAAAGAGAAATTGTGTTGGTTTTCACTAATTGCTTGTGGAGTAGAGTCAATAACATATATGCAATAAATCAAAAAGTGATTTCGTTAACAAGGGCAGTCATTTGCATAGTAAATAATCTGTTTAAGAGGATTTGTGAAATCCAGGTAATCACACACAATTCATCATGAATTATCCAGATATTTGGTCATAAAGATCATTTGATGAAAAGGTAAATGTTTTACCTTATATTTTTCTTTACAAAGAGGTGTTCATCTTCTTAATAGTTGCTGGTCTCCATTTTTTCTTGTCTTGACAAACTATAGTTTCTCTGGCAATATCACCGTGTCATGAGGGAAATCTTTATTTTTTCAGCTCTATATTGGATGGGCATAGATTCTTACTTTGGAAAGCGATGTGATTTATAGTGCAGGAACAGAAATAGCACAACACCAACCTGCAAACAACAGAGGTGACCATGCATAATAATGTATTGTTTTATGTGCTTCTAAAAAAAAAGAAATTGGAAGGCAGACTTTCACTCGAGAGCATCATAAGGTAGGGGTGGATTCATGGACTTGACAGAGAAGGCATTTTGAGGTGAAAATATTTTTACTTTGTGTTCTGTCCAAATATTTGGGTCCTACTAACATTGGCCCCAAGTTCTAAGGCAAGACTCTATCCTTTGAAGTGGTGCAAATGTCTCAAGCCAGTTGATAGCTATAGCCTTAGACACCCAGTGTACAAAAATCACTTTGATTGGAAACCTGGTAAGCTAATGAGTTTGCACTTCTATCTTCTGCAATTTGTACAGTCTTTTGTGCCAAGGCCTTTGAGGCTTTGCTGTGCCAAGGCTTGTAATGGCGTTCTCATTGTTCACCTCCGAATTGTACAATTTGTCATGGAACTAGCGAGATCCGTTTTTTTTTTTTGCATGGGAAAGACAATAGGGCCAGACAAAAATGTAGTGAATTATAGGATATTGCTGCAGAGAATTTAAAATGACAAAGAAATGTCTGAAAAAATCCGGTCTCAAATAGCTCCAAAAAGATGTCATTTGGAAATGGCAAGTGAGCTGCTGTGTGTATCAAGTCATACATTATTTTTGTTAGGCACTTAGATGAGCATATTGCTCATTTCCCCTTCCCTCTCTCCTTGACTATCCCATTGCTATGTGTCAGCCTGAGAGACTGGAATCCGGGGATCTTTTGGTCCATAAGCATCTATTACAATTAGCTTTTGGCTTCTGTTTCCATTCACATTGCTGCAGTACCAGCCAAAAAGAGGGAGGGCTATTTAAAACTGATTAAGTGTGCTTCAGCAGTTTCCATCTCTTGTTTCATTTTTGTTTGTCTTTGAAATGACAAGCTGTATATATACTTGATTCATGTGCTACATACAGTATGAGAGAGGGTCTTATACTGAGTTATTCAAATTAGTGGACACTGAGCACTGCAACACTCATTTAAGCCTATGATGCAGACTGTTGAGATTAGCTGGGATGAGTTTATAGGCTGGTTGAGTCTTCGGTCTGTTCCTATTCATTCAACCATTAATGCCTCAGAGTAGACTGGGGGAAGCATTATAGCCCTCAGATCAACTCTGAGGCACAGAGGCCAGTGTCCTTTTCCTTTCTGGAATTGACTGCTTCTCTAGACCAGCTTTGGTACGAATCCAACACTTCTCACACATGACAGAACATCGCAAAGCACTTTCCGTAACCTCACTATATTTAAAATGTACGCCCAGTTGTTAAATTTACAGTTATGCTCTACTTTAACACTGCTATCTTGGAAGATAAAGTACATTTACAACACTCAACGCACTTTGACTCAAGATATGTTTAGCCACAACTCTTTAGCCACAACTCTGCTGTGGACAAAAATATCTTTAACAAAACACAGTTTAACACAGTGAATAATAATATTATATATTTTATATATTATTATATTTTATATATAACAAATATAGAAGTACAGAGAAATAACATCCACAATTGTTAAAAAGGAATCAGATCAAAATATATATAAAAGAACAATTTAAACATCTGCATAAAGGAATACAATAAAGATACATAACATTATACTAAAATTACATACGTTAACAAAAATGTATTTTATTAAGGGGCAAAATATGAAGACCTCTTTCTCTCTCTCCTATTTTCTCGGTACCTCACATATACATGCACACACATTATTGCTATGAGGCTCAAGGTTGTTGTGCTTATTGAATTCATCTACTTAACCATGATGCCGTTGATCAAAAAGCCAATTCGAGTTCAATTATTGTGTTGGGGGTAAAACAATTGCCAAATGCCTTTGTAAGGTGCAGTCGTTTGGTAAACAGATCTAGAAGCCATTAAAGCCTTGGAGATTATCAAGCCTCAGTCCAACAATTTGCAGAGATTGTTCTAAACACCTCGCTGGTGACCTTCCTTGGCCCATTGAAAGTCAATGGAAAATGTGGCAAGGAGCCCAATAGCACCACAAGATCCCCTCTACTTTAATCACATTGGGCGTCCTGCCCCAACATTTTTACATAACTATATTCATATCAATAACTTGGACCTCTAAGCCAGATGTGCCATATGTCTAATAGTTCCCAGGATAATACTGGGCACAATTAATCAGGCTCTTTTTTAGGCATGACACAGTAGATATACCATAGCTTGAACTCCGGCTCATGCATTTACTTTCCGCCGTGCTGTGTAGAAGTTGCCCACAACAGCTGACCTCTGGTTGGGAACCAATGCATGTTTTCATCTGCTTATTCATAATGCGTGGAGCCTACTGCATTGATAGATTCCTGTACTCCATAAGGTCAGTAGAACATTGAAGACACCAAGAAGAACAAAAGTTTGGAGGTTACGGGAACGTTTAATCTATCCAATCCACACTAAGATCTCAATACAGAATAATTAGCCAGGGTTATGTAATAGCAACTGATGCAAAGTGGTATTGCAGATAATTGGCTGAGGCATCTGTTCTGGGGAATGTCAATGTAACCATTAAGCATTATTTGCATTCACATAAGGGCATTCACACATAATAATGATCTGTCTCAACACCTGAACCAAGTTGTTTACTATTTAATTACATTTGGACTAGGAAAACTAGACTAAGGAAAACAACAGATGGGATGCTTAGCTAATACACATGAGACTGTAGTGAAATTGTGGATGTTTGAAGATATCTGATCTGAGTGTTAGAGAGGAATAAACTGCTGAATCATTATGTACTGGTAATCTCCATAAAAGTCCATGCAAATATTTGGCGCAAAGGAAAGTTTATTTGCATTATTTACTAGACTACTCAGCAGTAATTGAAAGCCAAGTCAGAAACAGTTTTCACTCAAATGTCTGATAGCGCTACACCTTATGAAGAATTTGAGCTTCTGAAACTTGTGTATGGTGTGTGCATATTGTGTACCAAGACAAGGAAGCAATTCTTTAATGGTAAAATAATACATTGGTTTCTGTATCTTTGTCCTCTAAAGCTGCTCAGCAAGTAAAGAAAAAATGTGCATGACTACAGAGAAAAACATTTGCTCTAAATTAATAAATAATGAAAGGGAAAGTGGTGATTGAATTAATTTGCAAAGCATAAAAACAAGGAATTTCACTCATTTTAAGCCAACATTTTTGCCAGGGATAATTCGTGTTACAACATGAAACCAAATAGATGTACTATGGTAGATAGACTTTGGAAATGCCATGTACTTGTCACAAAATGCCTTGGACTTGTCACAAAATAAAATTATTTTACCTTTGTATCAGCATTTGCAAAACAAGTGAAACCTGATTCTGCACCATATAGTCCCGAATATATGAGAATTAAAGTGTTTATATATGAGTTTTTGCCACAAGATGTCATACTAACCTAACATGCACATGCTGATAGCCCGGCTAAGAAAACAAAGAACAGATGAGCTCAGATTACAACTCACACAGATGGAGTGTGATGTAATTTTCTGCTTAGGATGCAATTACTCTATTATTACTCTAAACTTGTTTTAGATAGAAAATAGTTGTTTACTGCTATATTAAGGCGTACAATATTATATAGAGTATCTTTAAAATAGACTTATGCTCCAAAAGCAGCACTGCATGTCTTTAATTTGACCAGGGATCAAAGACATGCAGTGCTGTTTTGGGAGCAAAGGTCTATTTAAAAGGTGCTACCTTATATAATATTGTAATTTTCAATAGACCACCTTTTAAATAGACTGATGCTCCCAAAACAGCACTGCATGTCTTTAATTTTACTAGCTGATAAATGTCTTTCATTTTACTAGCTGATAAACGCGCAACGTTAAGCTCGCAATATACTTGCTTTTAAATGGTAAATGGACGCCTTTATATAGCGCTTTTATCCAAAGTGCTTTACAGTATTTGGCCTGACATTCACCCATTTTAATTACACATACGCGTGCGCAAGATGGCTACTATGGAGCATAGTTTGTGCGCGTCCTCAGAAATTAGCGCTTCGCGAACGCATGATGCAAGTTCGTATAGCTACTTTTTAATTGCCTAACATCTATATGATGTCTCCATGCCACTCCACATTTAGGACATGTAGGTTACTGTTGTGGAAATTCAAAGGTAGCCAAGGACAATATTCCTGTTTCAGCCAGGGATGATTCAGCCCTGATCTGCCTCCTAATGGATATAGTTTAAATCCTCCAAGCACACGCAAGGTACGCAGGCAAGAATATTAACAATTCCTTTCACGAAGCAGCCGCTTGTCTATGTGTACACCTTGCATAAAAGCAAGTATATCAGGGCCTTTGGTTTCTGAGGATGAGCACAAACTACGCTCCAAAGGAACGCAGGATACGAGCCCGATACGCCTGGAGGCAATCTTGCGTACGCATAATTAAAAGCAAGTAGTCATAGTGTGAGATTACCTGCCATACTATCTTGATACTGTAGGCTGTATTTTTAAACACTAATACATGTACTGTAAATGTATTATAACATGTTATTAAGATTATTCCTAGACCTAGAGAACATAGTCAGATTCACGTTTCAAGGGGTATTTCAGCCAATATTATTTATTTCACATTAGTGTGTATCCTTCAGAAGCTACTGTAGAGGAAAGTGCTGTTTTCATTTAGTAGAATACAATGTGGCAGGCATTGATTAATAAATGCAACTGCTGGTTGCATGCCCAATAATTTCCATGTTTAATTAACCACACTACAATTAAGCCAGTCATTTCACCTTAGTCCTGCTTGTATTGCAGACCTATAATCCAGCCATTATGTTTGTGGTGCAGCTGCAATTTAGATACTGAGGTGAGACAAAAAGGGAATGTGCCATGCATGTTTTTATTATTTTCCCACTATCTTCATATTCGTGCAGTGGACCATGTTAGTCAGCGCTGACAAGGGCTAAGATGTGTTCACAGATCCTGTGAAACACTGCATGGTAGTGTCATATATTCTTGGCAACTCAAGTGCCTTATTGGCAAATGACTGCCTGTCGTGAGTCATCACACAAATGGAAGGATGCTTTTCAATTTTTCCAACAGATGGCAACGTTGTCCCTTGGAACGCGTCACCGGAGCATGTTACTTGGCTGTCCTCCGGGGCGGTAGGCAGGGATACCTCGGCACGCCCTGCAAAATGAAAACAGTCATCACACAACAGTGTGGGTGATGATGATGACGATGATGATGATATGACTAATTGTTGCCACGGTAACGTGCTCTTTGAGATTCTGTCTAACGGTGAAGAAAATCAGAGGAGAGAAAAAGAGGAAAGGTAAGGAGTGGTAGGAAGAACCAGGGGAATGCTTCTTGTGATTCAAGGAAGTGGAGGGAAATGACCCACTAATGTAGGGCCAGTTCAATGTCCTCAAGTCAATATAAATTTCTCCCTTTGATCCTTTAAGAATTGGCCTTATTACCTTGAGACACTTGAAATGGATGTGAGCCTAAACCAGGTCACCAAGGTTATTGCTGGTAATGTGTACTATCTCTCTATTGGGAGGTATTTGTCTTTGGTGGTTGTTATATACACACACACACACACACAACATGTAAGTATAGATACTGTAGGTGCCTTGACACTCTCTTACAAATGTTTCATTACATTTATGAAATGGCAATGCAAAAAAAAAAAAGCATATGAAATTGATTAAAATTGTTATCTATAACTCTCAAATTAAAAAGTCACACGTCTTCCAGAGGTCTGAACAGTAAACTCTCTGGTCTCCATCCAAGGAAGATGGATTGCACTTGCCGTCACTTCCAGTTCGCAAGGTATTCCTATATCCTCACAATCATTTATGGATCCTCAGATCAGGTCTATACTATCTGGTGTTTGTCCACAAAAAAAAAATTAAAAAAATAAAAAAATAAAATAAAAATATATATATATATATATATATATTTATATGTATTGCTTTTAATTATATATATACGGTTATA
>JAODLL010004403.1:0-11147 GCA_026546735.1 Forbesichthys agassizii | reverse complement strand
CGCTCGCCGGCAAGCCCTCCCTCTGGGCCTGGCTCCAGATGGGGGCCCCGGGCTTCCTCCGGGCAGGGTAACTCCTTAGTAAGTTGTTCATGGGGGTCTTCTGAACCATTCTTTGTCTGGCCCCTCCCCTGAGACCACTTTGCCTTGAGAGACCCTACCAGGAGTACTAGGCTCCAGCCCTCAGGTTCATAAGGGCACCCAAACCTCTCCACCACGATAAGGTGATGGTTCCCGGAGAGGTATACTGTAGTTGTCAAACATAACAAATAGAAAAAATATAGTATTGTAAAAGTACATAGTACATTATGCAAGTATAAAATAAAAATATAGTAGTATTATAAAATAAAAATATAAACAGTGAAAATCTGAGAACAAAATTGCAGTTAATTTTTTATATAATTATGTATAGTGTAAACGTATATTTTATTATATTATGATGTCTGATATAGTGATGAATAGTAGCAGCCAGAAAGCAGGGTTTGATTGCACATTTCTCAAGGTGTCTTTTAATGGTTCATGAGGAAATAGGCCTAGGTCTATATATCCTACTTTACTTATTCCAGTTCAAGAAGACTACAATCAATATAATATAATATCATTTTATTGTCATTGCACACCTGTACAACAAAACGTATTGTAAAAGCATGAAAAGTGTTTCATTTAGATCAGTGTTTTTACACATTAGGATAAGTGCATTGCATTCCTCTAAATGTCAGTCTAACATATAATATCAGTCACACAGGGAAAGATATAAAGATTACAATATATTTATGTTTAGCTGAATAGCATCATTCATTAATACAAACACACACACACACATGCACACACGCACACACACTAACCTGCTTGTGGGAGTGGTCATTTCTCTGTTAAACTAATGTGTTGAGTTTTGAGAGCATCACTACTGTGTCAGACTATTTGACTGTGTGTGGAAATGGCTGCACCGCTGTTGAGTCTGATAGTTATGACATCCTACATCTGCGAGGGAGGTAATCCATCAAACTTTCCTTTGGTCCATATAGGCCTACTTTCTCTAAATTCTTCCAGGCTCACATTTCTTGTATTTCAAGACCAAATTCCAGTTCTATGAGATACACCAGCTGTTGATCAACAAGGTCGCATTCATTACACTTAAATTATTTTATAGCTCTGCTGGGAAAATCGACGGCGGCTGACTTTCTCCGACCAATGAGAGAGAAGCGGTCATCAGAGTGCCTTGCTGAGAGCTGCATCACAGACAGTGATGAGGCTGGAGAGCTTCTGGAGAATTACCCTGGCTATGTAAGTACTGGTACTGGCTGTGTGGATGAACCTAAAAGAAAGTTATTGTTACTGTAGCATGGATAGATCAGCTTCTCCAACTATGGTTAACAATATCTCACACATATTCCATACAAAAAGTGCTGATATCATGTTAAAATAAAATGTCCACATTATTGTTGATATTATAATGAAGCAATTGAACATATTTATAGCAATGGATGTGCAAAAAGTACATTTTGATAGCTTGGTACAGTATGTAGATTTAGAGTTTGTTCTTTGTAATTTAAAAGCAAGTTGTTTTGACAAGTATCAATAATATGAGGTTGATTACAATTATTACTATTTTTACAGTGTGCTGTGCTCCAACAAATTGTTTTGCGTTATTAATCTGAAATTGTATACCAATAATTTTAAAATAGACTAGATTTTTTCAAGGTGTGCTTCAAAGTTTGACAAATGGCAGCAATGATAAACTATGTAAACAGAACTTCCACAGAAAGGTGGTCATATAGCCTCTGTATGGGCTAGTCCACAATGTGAGTTTTTATCTAGGTGAAACTTAACTACATGATTAAAGTCTCCATCCAGAAAATGTGTGTCAGTTCGAATTGGGACAGAGAAGCACTCCTGTGTTAGACAAGGATAAAGTGTAACCTAATCGACAGAATCACTGGAGCATTTATCTTCACTGCGCACTGACATTTAAAGCCTGCAAATCCGGCAAGGCCATTAACACTGACTTTGTTGCTTAGTGCACCTGTTACAAATATCAAATGACCACCAGCATGAATTCCAGTAGAAACACGAAATGGGAACAACAATCATGGCAATAGCCAGGGTTGGTAGCTTACCTTTTAAATGTAATCCGTTACTAGTTACAGAGTTAGTATGTTAATAGTTACCAGACTAAAATTATAAGCAGTAATTTATAACATACTTTTTGGGATTTTTTGTAACATAATCTGATTACTTTTCATTATTTTTACATTACTTCATGCCTAAACATTGTTCTTTGAAATGCCATCCAAAGCAATGTACTTTGTTTACAGCACCAAATCTTTCTATTTTCATGACAAGATTAAAGTAGGACTTCATATCAATAATTTATTGACATTAATGAATGGTTAATACAAGAACAGCCAATTGTTTTATGCATTTTTCTTCTGCAAACTTCCTGTTTAAATTAACTTCCCAACCCTTCCTCAAATCGTGATAATGATTTGAATTTAGCCCATTCTTCCTTAGACCAACATTACAGTACTTCTTTAGGGAAGCAACCAGGTTTTAAATTATGCTAATTTATAGTATATTAGTTATAAGGTACAATACTATATTGTCTTAAAGCCTAAGTGCAGCAACTAAGCAAACAGTCAAAAAAAGAAAGAAAAATAGCTTCCATGTTTTTGACAGTTTCTGCAAGTTTTATATTTTTCTCAAAAACAAATTTAACTTTGAAACTTTGAAAATCACAAGATAAAACTGTTATCAAGAAGTTTATTTTTTAGTAACAACTACATTTTCACTAGATACAGTACATAATTACTGCGTAGTTAGCTTTTGGATTGCACTATAGGCTGGTGAGACTGATCCATATTTTTAAAGCTTGACGAAAATTTGCAAGAAAAAAATGATATCAAAGGGCTAACATAATATTTGCTTTAACTGTTAAACTGTTTGCTTTAACTGTTTATAGGAGGAGATTTCAAAGCATCAGTATAATGATGGTGGAGTGACCCCTGTAAGTTAAGCTATTTTTAATTAAAAAAAAATCTTAAATATAATTAAAATATGTAAAGTAGCAGTTGGAGGTGGGACATATATAACCAAATGTTTTCTTATTCAGCAGCCAGGGAGCGTAGCTACAGAGGATGAAGGGTCCGGAATGTAGTCGGCAGTGAGACGATGAAGAGGACACCATTTGATATTACACTGGTTTTTGGTTCAAATGTGGGCTGGCTTTCCCTTAAGTAAATCTGTGTCTTTCTCTGTCCATGGAAAACACACAAAATGTATCGCTTTGTGCCGATGTATGACCTGTCCCTTTTCATTTGTCCTCCAATAACAGTTGAGCATTTTTGGAATCAGACAAAAACGGTCTGTTTTCTTGTAATAACCTACTCAGAAGCATGGAAAGAGAGTTACGCCAACAGAAGGTCGACATTTTCAACAGTCGCATTACATGGTTAATGGAGAGGCAAAAACTATGGCAAAAACGTTCCAGGAAGTGCTTGGTGGGAAATTTGAATCGATATACAGATATATAACTTCATTTTTGGTAATTCCTAGTCAATAAATGCACCGATATACACATAAATATATTTTTTTAAGGTACTTTTAGTATTCATGCTAACTTCCGTAAACTATTTAGAGGCTCCACAATCCGCCATTGCGCGACTCTAATTAATTACATGCCTCAGAGCCTACGCTGTTTTGTCCAACCTAGTTACAGTTGAAAGGGACGGGGTTTGGGATCGGCCATTTTTCCAGTATTATCAGTAGCATTTATCTAGGGAAGCCTGTGTCAATACAATGCTTTATATCTACTGTAATCTTGTTTTGATGGTTATTTAAGATCAGTTTACATGTATTCGTTGATTTATAGCACTAAATAATTGTAGCCTATTAACTATTACATCTATAATATCATCCTTTTTCCATTAAAAGTTGTTTGGCTGCTATTTATCAGTGGCTGTGGAAAGAGAAACCTTTTAATTCTCATCTCTGATATTAAATATCTCGTTCAATAGCAGTTCAACAACAAAAGTAGCCTAAAAACAAGTTATACAAGTTATACAAGTTATATTAATAAAGAGAATACGTTATTGATCAAGATCACTTTTAAATCAGTATATGCTTCAGGTCAATATCAAGCACAACCATAAACCCTTGACTATATAATATATGTAAGATGAAAAAAACTAAAATAAAAGCATATTGTGATCCATGTTTCTCCATTCGGGTAGCAATATTGCCATGAATGTTTGAGTTGTATGAGCATGTCACATGCTGATCATGGACTATAGTTAAAAGCTTAGTTCCCACTCACTGGATGAATGTACAGAACATATATGATAGGCTACTGGAGAGCTTTGGCTATTATACATAATACTGAAATGCCAAACATAATGTTCAATTTTGAAATGGTCTGTATTACGATTGTCCTACTTGTAAATGTCAATGTATGACGTAATTCTCCGTTACTGTCTCTTTAAGATCCAACGTCAGGAACTGTTACTGCTTGACACCATTAGCTTTAGCCTAATATAACATACAGCAGCCCAAACCGCTTAAGAACACACAATTAACAATGTAAGTCGTTCATATACCTACCAGAATTTCTTAGAAAACGAACGTAGCTTGTTGTGAAATATCCGGACGTCCTCAATGTCTAGATGCATAGTTTAGTACTTAAAGGTATAAACAACGCCCTAAACTTTACTAGCATGCAACAAGTGGTGCGGTACCGAAAGTAGAATGCCAACGCCAGCAGCTAGGCCTATAGTTTTTCTGCCATGTTAGCATTTGGTGACTTTATTATCAACTTAACCTGTTTGACTTACCATG
The DNA here is from genome assembly GCA_026546735.1 of Forbesichthys agassizii. Taxonomy (NCBI): domain Eukaryota; kingdom Metazoa; phylum Chordata; class Actinopteri; order Percopsiformes; family Amblyopsidae; genus Forbesichthys; species Forbesichthys agassizii. The sequence goes on along the minus strand of JAODLL010004403.1, from coordinate 6,320 downwards.
TGTCAAAATACTGAGTTTTTATAGACTTCGGTACCGGTATTACTATTTTAATACCATTCTGCTGCTGTGTATGGTGTTGCTGAAACAGGCCAACTTGCACAATACAATAGGGTACGTTACAGTACATTAGCCCATTTGCTGTAAACGGTATAGTATTGACGACAATCTATTACTTATTTTATTTGGGGAAGCCACGAAATAAATTGGCTGATTTTATGAAGTAGTTGATACTATTTTTCTGAAATGCGTTAAGTGGTTTATATTCTGATGGCTACTATTCTTTATCAAATAACCATGAAGACCCTCCATTAACTTTGAAGAAACCGCATGATGGTCATATGGGATCCATTCAATTCCTGTAACCATTTCCCCTTTACGCACAAGAAATGCTTGCTACTCGTCCAGTGTTTTGTGCATATGGATGTTAGAAATTTTCGAAGCATCAACCATTTCATCACCTCACCGTGTACCGTATTCAGATCTCAAAATAAATGCCGCACACTGGGCACCTTCCTTCCTATGATCGCGTTGAAAGAAATAGGCTTATTAGCTATTTCTGACATGTGACTGTGCTATTTGAGGTAAATACTGTTGGACTGTGGCAGTGTGCTGATCGATGGTCAAACACATACTGTAGTAGTTATAGGTTCTCATTGTGTCTGTTATGTGTTCTACTGCCGAGTAAGTGTTGTATGAATAATGTTCATCTGTACTCTGAGTCACATTTTGTTGAACCTCTACACTTCATTTCTTCTGGGTTCATTTTCTCTCCAGCATTTACTGAATGGAAGTTTTACCTTCTGGTCACAAGGTGGCAGTAAGAGAATAGAGCCCTTTGTTATGCCGTGCAGCTAAATCCACAAATAATTATTAAGTAGCACTTTATTTTGTTATTTGGCTACTATTTACCTTATGAACAACCTGTGTGGTGCATATTTACAATGATTGAAAACAACACCGTAAAATCCAACCCAACTAAATAAATTCTGCCAATGTGATAGCCCTTTTTGTGCCAGGTGTTATGTCCAATTCTATATTTCAGGTTTCCATTTCAGTTTATTATTCTTCTGTTCTCGGGACTTAATTGGTAAACTGTGTTGAATTTCTAATTGATGCTCATTTTCATGCTGAGCCACTAGCGAATATATCATGTCAGGCTAATATCTCATGCCATGCTGGTATCATAATATATAATCATTCCTCCAGGTCTACCAATGGTCCTGAGGGCTCTGGCGCGGCTTCGGGCAACCGTCGGCTTCAGCAGACCCAAGCCCAAGTAGATGAGGTAAAGTGTAATACAAATATAGGTAGCTAGTGTACGATAAAACACTTTTTGTAAAATGTACCAAATATCTCCTTGCATTTTTGATACCTTACCGTTCTCTATGCGTGGAAAAAAAATCCGGTGTTTCTACAAAGCCATGGCTTTTTAACCAGGTTGCGGTGGCATCCAAGCTGCCAATAGGTATTCCGGAACAGTGACCGTGGATGTTTGTGTTGCGGTTATGGTCTCAGAATCGTTACACCCCTAATAGAAACACCAGACTATACTGTGTTTTTCAGCGTGCTCACACAATGGGAAGCTAGCGCACCATGAGGAGAAATTAGTTTAAATTTGCTGATCTCACTTTTTAGCCCTGAAAGCAGTTTCTGTTAAAATAATTATATTTCTTTTCAGCCAGGTTACATTAGTACGGTTTTGTAGTGCCCAATACTTATTGATCCCTTTCCAATGCATTTCTCTCGAAACACAAATGGTGCCTTCCACAACATGCAACACAACCAGTAATCTGCTGCGTGTGCAGGTGGTGGACATCATGCGCGTCAATGTGGACAAAGTGTTGGAGCGCGACTCGAAGCTGTCCGAGCTGGATGACAGAGCAGAAGCTCTACAAGTGGGAGCCTCCCAGTTTGAGACAAACGCTGCTAAGCTCAAGAGGAAGTTCTGGTGGAAGAACCTTAAGGTAGGCCCTGACGGCCCCAACCACACATGGAACAACTACATGACTGTAATGTTCTACTGTACTGTGCTTCCTCTCACAGATGTGGGCAATCCTGATCGCTGTAATAGTCATCATCATAATCATCATCATCGGTGAGTAGATCTTCACTAGGGGTGTAAGAAATTATTGATACACCCGAATGTTGCGCCATACTGTATTGATTTTAATCAAATTAAAATAAACACTGTATTTGTCAAAGGGGCCTTGTACAAACTACCTTAACCTCAAAAGAGAGGAAAGATTATTGTTACCAGATTTAGCTTTAAGATAATTTCCATCTGCAATCCCTGAGCAAGTTTACATTAGGGGTTTTGTTTTAGTTTTTTGCAGCGGCGCCACACATTAACATTACAGTTTTCCACAAATTAGAAATCGCAATATATCGCCTTGCTTACAGTATCGCAACATATCGAATCGTGGCCCCAGTATTGTGATACGCATTGTGTCGCCAGCTTCTTGCCACTGCACAGCACTAACCTTCACACTTGGTTATCGGGGGTATGGCTTGTGGGAAACAGGTGATTAAAAACGTCTCTGGTTCAAACCTGTCTCGAGTGTCAAAGTGTCCTTGAGCAAGACGCCTAACCCTACATTGCTCCCTTGCATGGTTGGCACTAGGGCTGGGCGATATGGACCAAAGATTATATCGATATATTTAGGTTGAATATAGATACACGATATCTATCGGTATTTTCTATAAAGTGGGCTAAATCTTCAGGCATAGAGAAAAAACGGGAAACCCGACGGAAATGTGAAATGATTTATTTTTAGCGACATTAATTGACGTGTCAGCTTTCTCTGGTGTCTCCGCCCCTTTGACACTCTGAACACACTAAGTGCATGTAGGGAGAGACGAACAAATCAAACAAAGTCATGAATTAATGCATAATATAACTATATCGATATAAACTATATTGTCTAATCTTATATCTCTTTTGAAAAATGTCCGATATACCGATATATATAACGGTATATCGCCCAGCCCTAGTTGGCACCACCATCTACACTACATTTGTTTTTTATTTTACCTTCTTTTACCAGGCAGGTCAATTAAGAGCACATTCTTATTTGCGATGATGGACGGAGGTTTAAAAAAAGGCTTCTGTAGGAGCATTATTAGTTATTCGTGTTTGTGTAATACTAATCCTTTCTTAATGTTCTTTAAAGCCTGACTCCGCCCGACTATTGCACTCTAGCTGTATTTATCGGAGGGTTAGTGAGGTGACGTTTAAGTTGGGTTTTGAAACGGTTGTAGAGCTAGATGAGGCGATAAAAACCATTGTAGCGACGCCGAATGTTTCAACGCTGTCCATTAGTTTCAGAATATTACCAGAGGTCTACACCCAGTAGGAGGAAAGGAGGAGGATAGAAAAGCCCTATATATAGTCCTCCCTCTGTGGTCCCTTCTCTAGGGTTCTCCCCCCCATGGGGTTTTAATGGAAGTTTTTCCTTGCAGGTTAAGGGGTGGGGGTGTTTGTAGGCTGCACAGCCCTTTGAGACTGTAATGTGATTAAGGGCTATGTAAATAAAGTTGACTTTACTTAATAAATGCAGTACATTTACCATTTGGGCTGAGCTTGCTTGTATCACACATGTCCTGTCTCACCGTAATCCCCTTCACCCCCGTCTGTTCTCAGTCGCGAGTAAAACCTAAAGCAGCGCAGGTACAGCAGGAAGAGGAGCACAGCAGATGAAGAAGAGGAGGAGAGCCAATCACAGAGGAGATTCTTACATGGTTACAACCTACTGAGCTCTGCAACAACAGCCTTTGCCCCAACATGGGTCTCCATTCCTGCTCCTGGAAGGTGTGTGTGTGCGTGTCCATGTGTAAACACTTGTGTGCCAAGGTAGTTGTTAGGGTTGATACAATAAAACGTCAATAACTAAAATGTCATGCCAAAGAATACAGAAATCATCTTGTCTAATAATATGTTTTATTTATTTATATATCTTTTTTTTTTATACTATAACCCGTTTAATAAAACCCGTGACTGTATAGGCTCATACAATATAGCCAACTTAATTGTGCTGTAGTTTGGTGGCTATATTTAGTAAAAAACAGACAACGCTCCAAAACTCTATTGAGGGTGTGCTCATCTATACAGCAGTGGTCAAATCACTGAGGGACGTTTTGGAAAAACACATGGTCAGGAAATTCTTCAACCAGGATTGTTGATCATGCAGTGAATCCCATTGGGATAAATTAGGTTTATTATAATAAAGCGGATATATAGAATTCTGTCTGTCCGTCCGTCTGTTTAATTCAGAACAACTTGTGTACATCCACTGACGTAAGGAAGCTGTACAGTCAAGGGTTTAACTAAAGTTATTTATCTCTTTAATGCTGATAACTGCCGCTTTTGTAAACAGTTTTCGTTTAACTGTATGGTGGAATAATGTATCACAATACAGACGTATTGCCCTGGTTCTACTAGAGATTTGGACACTAGTGTGCATAATAATTAAAAAATGTAAGATATTAAACATGCATGTAATGTTTGACTGCATGAATATAGTGGTGTTTAGGCAACATTGAAATCTTGTGCAACCCGTTCAACTGTCTTTCAGTTGACTCTCAACGGTCAACACACACACACACACACACACACACACACACACACACACACACACACACGTGTTAGGACTACAAATGAAGAATAGTTGTGGAATCATAAATGTATTATATTTGTATGGTTTTATTATAAATTTACATTGGTTTTGTGTGCCAATTTAAGAATAGTGCATTTGTGATATGCCTTATTATGTAGCCCTCACTAAAACTTAAATGCCACTAAAATATGTGTCTGCATTACCACAGTGCATAAGCTCATGTTTAATTGTTCCTTACTGGTAATTTTGATCTGTCATAAACCCTTTTGATGGTTAAATAATGTTCTTCCTTGAAAGTAGAGCATGAGGCCTTTCCATCTTTTTTTTTTAAACACAAACTAAATTGGTTGAGGAGTGATTTGATCTTAAAAACAGTATGGAGGCCTTTTATGAGACCACAATAGCATAATGAGGCCTCCATACTGTATTAGAGAGCCTATGGACAGGCCATCAAATTATAGCCATTTGATCTCGTTTCTTATCCCACTTAAAAGTGGCTTAGTGAATTTTATCTTGTATGAGCTTGATGTTGGTTCTGTGCCTATGGTAAGAAACACCTTTGCTATCTTTGTAAGAACACAACTGCCAAATTTTAAAAACTAAATGGAAGTTGTCAAATCTACCAAGAGTGCCTGATAAATGTTGTCATGTTTAAAATAGTCTATACACTGGCATTCCTCTTGCCATATCATCTAGGGCTCAATACAAAAGGAGGGCTTTGGAATCTGCTTTATTTTCACTGTTTTCTTTCCCCTTTCATATAATATTTAATATAACTTTTCTATATTTACATATAGTTAGTACTAATGTTTATACTTTTTTATTATTATTTGAGAAGTGGTGGATTATTTGGGGTAAATGCCATTTTGTGTATGGCAATGCTATTGGTTAACATCATAAGGGAGGATCACATGATGTATTGACAGGTATCCATAATGCACACCAAACTAGTGTATTGGCATAACGTACTAATGGTTCCAGTTTATTAAAGGACATTTGTTCATGAAACTAACTGGTTTACACACATTTTTAGATATAAGCCTACATTAATATAAGACTTGATACTGCATTTGCCATGCTTGAAGAAACAAATAAGTTGCTTGGACAATTTGGTGTGCCACCAGCAAATGGTTGCAAGTTATGTAAAGGATGCTATCTCTAATTCAGGTTTATATCTCCCTAGATGTGCTTGTATATAACGCAATGCAATTCCCCAGCAATGGGTCTTTTTCCATAGACCCAAAGTATCTCCATAGTTCACTCTGGATCTAACTGATGTATAGATGTCATTCTTCCATTATCCACACAGCAAACACAAACCAGTAATGAGTCTTGCCTATATCCACTTTCTCATTGTATATTGGAAATAAGTGCAATTGTCTTTGTCGTTTTTACATTATTTTCCCTGAATAAAGTTGATTACCTTTACCATAAATCATACTTTGTCGTTAATCATTTGTTTGGGGGTAAATATTTGTATTTATGTTTGTCAACCAAATAGGTGAATTCCAGAAATATATGTAACACATTTTTATTTATACATATATGTCCACCGTATATTTTGCCAGTAGTGCTGTGGACCATCCAGGTGCTCTTTTGCAAACTTTAAACTGCTTCAATATTTTTTTTGGACAGCAATGGCTTCCTCTGTGGTGTCCTCCCATGTACTCCATTCTTGTTTAATGTTTTCCTTATTGTAGATGTGTC
>JAODLL010004402.1:0-11147 GCA_026546735.1 Forbesichthys agassizii | reverse complement strand
TCGGGGAAGACCCAGGACTAGGTGGAGAGATTATATCTCCACACTGGCCTGGGAACGCCTCGGAATCCCCCAGTCAGGGCTTTCCAATGTGGCTCGGGAAAGGGAGGTTTGGGGTCCCCTGCTGAAGCTGCTGCCCCCGCGACTCCGGATAAGCGTATGAAGATGGATTGATTAAACATTATTATTATATTATTAAACATTAATGTCCTCTCGAGGTTCAGTTAGCTTTTACCCAAAAAGATCAGGTACAATTTTATGTCATTCACAATTTCTACTTTTTACTTTTATCTTTTCAGTACATTTCAGAGGCTGTAGGTGAATCAGTACATTAACTTTTACCAAATAATTTTAGTACACACGTATCTGTATTTCTAGTTATGTAATGACTTTGTGTACTTTTGACACATCTGCACACACTAGACTAGAGTCTAGTCTAGTGACTAGACCTGATTCACATAAATTGTTCATTATCAATCTCTGCAGAAGCCTGATAACGACCGATTCATTTGAATCAGGTGTGTTGGAGCAGGGAGAAATATAAAACATGCAGGGCAGCGGCCCTTCAGGACCAGGTTTGCCCACCCCTGGACTAGACAGACTAGTGTTACAGGCTCTCATCACAGTTATTCAATACCAGGGGTGCAGTAGGATGGGGGAGATAGTCTCGGCCTCCAGGGTTAAGGTTAGTCTAACCCTAACCCATTGTTTTATTTTAAGATAATGTTTAGTTATGACTTCCTATAGTTTTCATTATCTTGGCTTGCTTTGGACATTTGTTTAGCGCTCCAGGATTTGTCTCACATAAATAGTTTTACATAGAACACGAAACAATACTCTACCATAGGGTAAAGTTAGTTTTTGTGTTGGATCATCAGATACCATCCCTTTGATGTCCTGTTCTTGTGTTTATTTTGGTATCTCCTGTTGCTTTTTTGGCTTCAGACAAGCTAATACATATGACACCCCCTTCTTAGGCTTTAAAGATGTAAAACCATGTGTAGTATACAACGTGCCCATTTCGGCATTTCCCCTAAAAGTTTGACAATTCCCCTGCGCATAAAGAATATTTCAGAGTGGTTATCTTCTTTTTTTAATAGGGAAATATATAATGGCATGTGTTTGTTGAACAGTGATCATGTTGCCTTGTTGACCAGTGTAGAGCCTAGTCTATGTCATAATCATGTGTAACGATGTCAAGACAGTTGCAGTGCAGCCGTAAATTATGTAAATTTTACTCTCAAATACTTAAATACATGCGATGGTGCTGTCTTTAGTAACTTTCTGGTGGTGATCTTGTCATGTGTTTCTCCTTTGCACAGGGGAGCGGGTTAAAGTCCCAGGTGCGACGGATTTCACTCTGGCTTCATATTTGGTTTTAATAACTGATAGTGTATTTGTACAGGCTTAAAAGTTGAGACATTTTTCCTCACACTTTCAACCCCCCCACACATAAAAAAACATCTTCTGCGCCACTGTTCAATACATATGATGGTCTCACAACATCAGACACACATCTGGACATAGGAAGAATATTAATTTAACCTAGAAACTCTATGTGCCTGTAAAATTTAAGATAATAGCTGTGTTATGAACACATTTTCTAATATATTGTGTTTGTTTCATAAAAACACTGTAATCTCTGCCTCTGAGTTTTTAGGTCACATAAAGATATAATCTCCAAAAGACCACACAATGTTCTTCCTTCTCCTCCACTTAATCCCAATGTTTCTAATTTATCCTCCCCTCTCCCCATTTTAAAAACACACACGCACGCACACACACACACACACGCACACACACACACACACACACACACACACACACACACACACACACACATATTCTGTCTTCTAGCTAATTGCTTAACTTTGTTTTGGAAAGAAGCTTCAAAGAAACACATTTCTCTAAACCTCTTATCAGTCAACACAGGTAGCTAAATCATAATTAAGGCCTCTAAATCTTTCTGACACAAACACACACAACCACGGAACAGAATGACATTATAGTTATAGAGTCCCTACTCCTTATGAAGCTTGAAAGAGGACAATCGTAATGCGATCTGACAAACAAGATGGCCGCTTTGCTAATAAGAGTATAAATTGAGTGGACAAAGGCCTTATTGAAACCCAGCCATGTTGAGCCAGAGGGCGTTTTTTACAGACAGACCATTTCTCTGGTGATTGAATGCCAACACACGCATGCATCGGGACGCACAATCTGACAAACACACACACACTTCTCCAACCTCTTATAGTTATTACAACATAGTTTTTTTCTTGAGAACTAAATCTACTTATAATGATTTTTTAAATATTCCTCCTTATCATTTTCTTTAATGCAAAATGACAATCTGTACACCCTAATCCATCATGGATTTAATCATTTCTCTTTATATTATGCCTACCCGGACAACCAAAAAAATGCAGTAAAAATAAAACAATAATAATACAATGAAACAAATAAAATAATCACAATATTTAGGACTCAATCAGAAAAACGGACAGACAAACAGACAGGCCGAGGTTAGACCATGTATGAGAGAGAGAGAGAGAGAGAGAGAGAGAGAGAGAGAGAGAGAGAGAGAGAGAGAGAGAGAGAGAGAAAGGGTGAAACCTCAGCAAAGTTATTAATAAATGGTTGTCATATTCATAATCTCCTCCACCCGCCCCTCCATACCTTGTAGTATTTTAAAATAAAAAAAACATATTTAGATGAAAGTGCTTAAAATAATTTCATAAAGGCATCAAATACGACCAGAACAGACAATTGTAAACCATTCTGAACTGTGAAGCCTAATGTATATTATTTAGTGAGTTTAACATACAATATAGTCTTTGATTTAACCAACCTATTTTATGGTGTTTAGACTAAGAAACATAGTAGTTAGTACAAGTGTTTTGGCTGTATTTGTGAAGATAATGAAGAAAAAGTAGCAGATGCAGGCATGTGAATCCAGGTTTCTTGAAGAGAGAACAATAGGAACTGTGTTCAGGGACATTTTGAGTTTTTGAGTATTCAAGAAATGTGTAGTCAATCATTGACATTACTGGGCCTATAGTGACTCTTACTGGATAAGTGTGGCATAGCAATCTATGCATTCTCAGATCACTGTAATTAAACTTTATTATATAATGATTGTTGCACAATAATAATAATAATAATAATAATAATAATAATACAATGCATTTCATATTATTATAAACAATAATACTATCGCATTTACTGTAAAAATATTAAGTAAATAGATCAATATGAAAATTGACCTATTTATAAACTTTATAAACTTTTGATATAGACTTTGACATTCTTAATCTGATATATTTGAGCAAGATTGGGACTGGTAAAAAACTATCCATAATTTGAGTGAATATACCACCATGAGAAAAAAATTACTTTATGATTACATGCAACCACACCACAACAATCTGTTTCATTATTATATGATACTATAATTTAAGTGCATTTGTGCCACACAAAAGCACATCACAATTGTGTTTTCTAATAGTTCAATTTATTCCACCTCTTGATTTTCATAAATGGTAGTTTTGAACTTGTTTTATAATCAATAATAACCCAGAGTGCAGTTCACTACCTATCATATGAGCATTTCAGTGTTGTCATATAATATTAATTAAGTGATGCATAGCATACTTTGTGAAATACAGCCTCATAATTCATTAGTAATTTGTGGTTGTTAAGGAGGAATGCATCCACACATGATTAAGCAGGATGATTGCATAACACCCTTCAGTTCCTCACTCAGAAGATGGGGAGATGGGATGCAGCCTGCAGTGGATTTTAGAGTTTTTCTTATGTGTTGTGTATTGCTTATGAATCCTTACTTTTTGATTATTTCTACGTTTATGTGAACATATTCTAATATGTGGTCTCAAACTTTGGGACATGTTCATGTAAATCATTCTGATGATATTGAATTCATTGTACAATTATAATAAAAACCAAGTAATTAAATGTGCAACATTCTGTAATGGTGTCATACATTTCACAATTGTAATAGTAAAATACGGTTTCAATTCCACAACACACTCAAACTCAGCAGCGAATCGTGAACTTTTAACCTTGGCCCTCTGACACCCCCACGTCGGGAAAAAAAAGCACCATATGATTTAAAGCACGCACACAACATCTAAGGCCTATATGTTAGTTACATAAGCTTTTGTTAGTTGTTATGCATGGTAAATGTACATGCATCATGACAGCAGTGTTAGCCAATTTAGCCAGATTGACCGATAGACTAATCATCACAATGCGTTTTCCCAATAAAGACATATGAACCCACTTTTCCATTCATGTTTTACATCAGGAATCAAATAGAAATGACACTGACATGGCACTCTTTATTAGTAAAAAAACACTTTTGGCAATTATTTTGCAATATTGTGCTGCAATAACAGTTATATCTGTTTAATATTGATTGCAATGTTATTAAAATCATTGCAATCACTATCTCACATACTGCCCAGGAAGCAGAGGCCAGACTTCTGCACGTGAGGTACATCAGGTGGCCAATATGATGTAGTGGCGGCGTTGTCCAGTGCTGAATCCGTGGCCTGGTGTTCTCCCGTGCTGGATCAGCCGCAAATCGTGACACCTTTACAGAAATATTTAATGTTGGAATCATGAAAAGTTCTTGACGATCATGACGAAGTTTGTTTGTTCTTTAAAACCCTTTAAGCCCTAGCACACTTTCCAGGAAAAACTCAACCATGAGGCCTATTATATACACACTTCTGGTCTCATTTGATAGGGCAGAAGCTATTGAATGTGAATACATTATTAAACTGATTTATATTACCATTGCAGAATACATAGATGCAAAACAGTAAACATTTAAAATGTTATTTCTGCCAAAAAATCTACTCACTTTGAGTAAAAAATCACTTTGGAATAATTTAGTTGCAGGCCCAAACCTCTAGAAAACAAAAGCCCAACATCTGAATATTTCCTGTGCAAAGGTTGATTCTATCAGAGTGAAGCAGAGCAGATAGAGAGGTTTTATTAGAGGCATGTCAGGCAGAAACTATATTTATGCCATGTTAGAACATTTTTGCACATTTTGGCACATTTGAAATATCTCATGTACCAAACTGTACAACTGATTGTCATAAGAGATATACCATTGGAATTTGTAGTTCCTGGCCTTTCATATGATATTAGGCATGTGGGTAGCATGAAGTAGCAGAATTGCACGTGCACTATATGTGCACTACTACAGCAAATCTCTAATTAGCCTACGCCAATATGGTGCATGTATTTGTGCTGATTATAAATTATGCAATTTAATAATGTAGGCTATATTAGCGGCGTCTGAATACATCTGAATATCATGAAAATGTCAGTCTAGCGAGCATATGTGCGACTTTAGTCTGTTCTTGTTCAAGGAGTAGGCTATACATGCATGTATTCTCAACAAATCTGATAATTGTGACCCAGTTAATATTAATATCACTTTTTCCAAAGTGCTGGGATTTTAAATAGCCACATTTGCAGTAGCTTATTGAACGAGAACAGGCATCTTGGTCATCAGTTACTCAAGACGTTTTGGAAAACGTGGAAATGGCACTGACTGTCCATTCTCCCTTATTCACAATCTATACCACTGATTTCAACTACCACACAGAGTCCTGCCATCTTCAGAAGTTCTCTGATGACTCTGGGTGGTGGGATGTATCAGTAAGGGGGACGAGGCTGAGTACAGGACTGTGGCGGGGGACTTTGTGTGAGCAGAACCATCTGCTGCTTAATGTGATGAAGACTAAGCAGCTGGTTGTGGTCCTAAGGAGAGATAAAGCACCAGCCACCCCTATTGCCATTCAGGGGGTTAGTGTGGACATTGTGGAGAAGTACAAGTACTTGGGAGTGCACATTGACAATAAGATGAACTGGGCCAAGAACACTCAAGCCCTCTACAAGAAGGGCCAGAGCTGTCTCTACTTCTTAAGGTGGCTGAGGTCCTTCAACATCTGCCGGACAATGCTGAGGATGTTTTATGATTCTGTGGTGGCCAGTGCTATCCTGTTTGCTGTAGTAGGTTGGGGCAGCGGATTGAGGGTAGTAGATGCTAATAGACTCAATAAAATGATCTGCAAGACCAGAGACATTGTGGGTGTGAAGCTGGATACTCTGCGCTTTAACACCAATCCTGTTTGTGATATTCATGGACAGGATATCGAGGAGTAGTCGTGGTGGAGAGGGGTTGCGGTTCGGCTACCTGGGGATCTCATCACTGCTTTTTGCAGATGATGTGGTCCTGATGGCATCATTGGTCTGTGACCTCCAGCACTCTGAATCGGTTGGCAGCCGAGTGTGAAGCGGCTGGGATGAGGATTAGTACCGCAAAATCTGAGGCCATGGTTCTCAGCAGGAAACCGATGGAGTGCCTACTCTGGGTGGGGAATGAGTCCTTACCCCAAGTGAAGGAATTTAAGTACCTCGGGGTCTTGTTCGCAAGTGAGGGGACATTGGAGCGGGAGATTGGCCAGAGAATCGGATCAGCGGGAGCGGTATTGCAATCGCTTTACCGCACCGTTGTGACGAGAGAGCGCTGAGCAGGAAGGCAAAGCTCTCGATCTTCTGGGCAATTTTCGTTCCTACCCTCACCTATGGTTATGAAGGGTGGGTCATGACCGAAAGAACAAGATCACGGGTACAAGCGGCCGAAATGGGTTTTCTCAGAAGGGTGGCTGGCGTCTCTCTTAGAGATAGGGTGAGAAGCTCAGCTCTCCGTGAGGAACTCGGAGTAGAGTCGCTGCTCCTTTGCGCCGAAAGGAGCCAGTTGAGGTGGTACGGGCATCTAGTAAGGATGCCCCCTGGGCGCCTCCCCTGGGAGGTGTCCAGGCATGCCCAGTTGAGAGGAGACCTCAGGGAAGACCCAGGACCAGGTGAAGAGATTTTTTCTCCACACTGGCCTGGGAATGTCTTGGGATCCCCCAGTTAGAGCTTGTTGATGTTGCTGGAGCTGCCACCGCCACCCGACTCCGGATAAGCAGGAGAAGATGAATGGATGGATGGATTTTACCTATTTAAGGTAAATTATCCCTGTAATCAGTTTACAATCAATGTAATTCATTCATTTATTGTAATCAATTTATTATTAACGTGAGAAATACCCATAAAATGTATTTATATTTTATATGTATTTAATTGTATTGTTATATTATTGCAGTTTGTTCTATTATGTCTTGACATTCAAGCTGAGAAGTTGGAACAAAGAATTTCTCCTAGGGGATTAATAAAGTATTTCTGATTCTGATTTCTGACTTGGTGTGAACAAGTCTTTTGAACTAATCACTTTATTGAATGTACCCAAATGATTCGAGTTTTTAAGTGTATTGTTTGCCATCTCTAATGACTTGACTGCCCCTAACTTTTCAAAGATTTAGAAACTAGTTTTAGCACTAAAATGCTTTGTGAAATACTCAAACCATGAATGCAGGAGTCCTAAATTCAGAACTGACACACCCATTGTTTTTAGGAATTTCTGCTAAAATCAACCAGTAAGCTACTTTTATCATCAGGTTGTTTTTTGTGTGACTCCCTTAGAATCCCCCTGCTGGTGTTGAGTGTTCCCTTATGTTGTCCGTCTGCCCTTGTTTGACCACCAGGGGGAGCTGGTGCCTGATGATTAATAAACATCTCTCTCCACGCTATAGCCTATGTTTGCTTGTATTGTAACTGACTAAATCACATTAAACTGTATGTTCTGCATTGGGTCACCACGTACAAGGACATTATTGTAGGAAAACATTTACAAATGTGACTGGAGAGGTGTGCAACTGCATCTCAACTTGTGCGTTTGTTGAACCAGATTTGTAAATGTGTCAAAGAATCTCTAAATTCTTAAAGATGTGCGAATGTGGTCAAGAATGAAAATTTGTGTTTAGAATCACATTTAAACGCGAAGGAAACAAACTAAATCTCTATGAATCTGTAAGTGTGTACATACTGTGGTGTCCTGGAGGACACAGAGGCCATAATGCATGGTATGGGAGGGACACTATCTACATGCCAGGTGCCTCAGTGGAGGAGCTCCACTCAGCTTGGCTCAACGCTGATTCATTCTACACAGTATACATACACACACACACACACACATATAGACTGGTGCTCCGTGCACAGCCCTAGAACGCGCACACACACACACACACACACACACACACACACACACACACACACAGGGACACATCTGGTGACCTTTGGGGGCAGAGACACACTTCTGGCATGGGGAAGGGGGGCTTCTCATAGATCCACATCATCCCAGGTGTTGGCCAGGTGTCTCTGTGTGGCCCTAACACCTGCTGCCATGACTACCAGACGGATTGCTAGAAAGGTGTGAGTCCATCTAAGTGTGCTGCTGCTGCTGGAGGAGGTAGAGATGTGTGTCATAGGAGCCCAGATGGCCGGCCTTCCTCAGCAGCAGCTTGACAGCATGTGTCCAGTTCAGTCCAGGGTGAAGAGAAGCCTCTGTGCTGCATGGAGCCTGAAGGCCATGAGTCTGGCTGGAATGTTCACAAGGCCCTGCCCCCCCTCTACAGGGGGCTAGAGGACAGGAGCCCTAAGACACTGTAACCATGGTAACCACACCTGGTGGGGGGGGTGGGGGGCAGAGCTCCCGACCAAGGTGACATAGCTGCGAACCCCGGGGTTGACCTACGGGTCTACCTGCCCAAACTGCTCTCCGTGGTTGGTGGCACCTTGCATGGCAGCAATCACCATTGGTGTGTGAATGTGTGAATGTGAGGCAAAATACTGTAAAGTGCTATATAAATGCAGTCCATTTACCATTACAATTGTCAGGTTACGGCCCGGGAGCAGGGAACCTAATCGCGGGAAGTAGAGGCAGTAGACAGGAGAATCAATAATAGTTTTAATAATAGTTCAGGGTAACCAGGAGTGATACCACAACGGGGCAGGTGTGTCGGTACGCCGGCTGGCGGTTGGCAGAGACACTCGACGTAGCTGTCGGGCCGGCAGCTACGTAGGTTGGGTCGTAGCATTGGGAAGTCAGAGTACAACCGGAGAGGTGTGGCGTGGCAGGTACGCCGGCTGGAGGTTGGCACAGGGCACCCGATGTAGCTGTCGAGAGTGGCAGTCGAGGTTGGAGCGACGAACAGGAAGACAGACGGGACTGTCGAGAAGGCGAGACGAGACAAGACAAGGCGGCGAGGCGTCGGGATAGCATACGCTGTTACGTGCATCTGGACAGAAGGCAACAAAGTGGCAACAGGTGCTGGGAATAAATGCCTCTTAAACCTCCGCCCAGGAAGTGGAGGTGAGGCTTCTGCACCTGAGGCTAATAGGGAGCCGAAGATGTGCTGGAGTCACCGCCTGGCCCTCTCCAGTGCTGGACCGGCCACGAATCGTGACAACAATGGAGGGACACATTATCGGATTATATATATTTTATTTAATCATTATTTAACAGTTGCATGGAAAAACAGTTTGTAAAAAAAAAATTCTGTTCAAAACAATTTAAAGACAATTTTGTATAAAAATAATAATAGATAATAAAATTGAATTGTTTGTTTGATAACAATCAAACCCAACAATCAGTTTATAAAAATATAATTATTTTATGGAATTATAGAATAGAAAAAAAATGACACTATTTACACGTATGATGAATATTGTGTTTTGTTTCTAATATATTGCTAATATTATATTATTTTAGCTTTAGACAGCAGGGGGAAGACCATGCTGTGTGTGTGTGTGTGTGTATGTGTGTGTGTTCGTACTCCATGTGACACAGAGACACTGAGGATCCATACACCACACTGAACCCAGGTACCAGTGGTTGAGTGAATGTACAATAGAAGGTGTGGAGGTGTGTCAATGTGTCAGAGGAGACTGTGTAGAAGGACAGAGAGCCAGCAGGCCAGTCCACATACACCCCTACTCTCTCACACTCAGAGGACACAGTGATGGATGTGTCTATATTATTGTGTCTGGCAACAATGTAACCTTTATCTCTACATTCTAGAACCCAGGACTTGTCATTATCTCCAAGACAACTGTCATCATCTCTCCTACTGATTCCTCTATAAGTCACTCCTATATGAACCCATCCTCTCCAGTCTATCTCCCAGTAACATCTCCCAGTCAGACCCTCTCTACACAACACCTGGGACCAGGTGGTAAATATCTCTGGGTGATCAGGATAGGACTGGTCCTCTTTCACCCATGTCATCTTCCTGTTGTCCTCAGACAGAGAGAGGAGGTGGTAGTGTACAGTGTTTGGGTCCAGTGTGAGTTTACTGCCATCTGGTGGAGAACAAAACACAGTACAACATCACTTTAAGGAGGAGGACATCATCAGCTATGGAGCTGTTATGAAGCACTAGTCTCCATAGAGACCTCTTGCCACCCTCCCTCTCTATTCTACCACTACTGTTTCCCTTTATCACCACCCACCCCCTCATCATCATCATCATCATCAATAGCATTATTCATATTCTTATTATTCTTATTATTATTATTATTATGTGTCTGTAATATACAGGCCTCCTAATAAACCAAATAATAATTGTATAGTGTCCTGAGCTATTGTCTGTCAAATGTCCCTCAGCCTCTCCTGCTTCCTCCTCAATTCCTCCTCCCTGCCCTCTCATCACCTCCCTCCCAGTTCCTGATCCCTACCCCTCCCCTCCACCACAGCTCCCAGTCTACCTCATTATCCCTGGTGCTGTGGGTCTGCTGCAGCAACCACACTAATGTTCTTCTGCCTCATAAGTTCAAACATCAGCCCTCTCTTCCACTGGCGAAACCACCGGGGTGGCAAGGGTGGTAGCTGCAGGAGGAGTTTATGCCGATTTAGATGTCTGCGTCGAGGCTATGCCATATAGTGTCAGCCTCGATATAGAACACATGAGCGTGTACACTTTGACATTAGTTAACATCAGAATATATCTATTTAATCTTTCCAGCGAGTTTCTTACAGCAACATTGATTAGGCTATAGGAAACAACTTGCCGATAGAAGCTATTTATAAGACTGCCCGAACAAGAAGGGAATAGGGAAATCCTTTTTTTTTTTGTGTGAAAACGCTAGCCTTCGATGTTGTGGGTTTTATGTTTTCCATACCAGTAAGCAATGCCTATGCAGAGTGAACTTTCAGTCATATGGAGAAT
>JAODLL010004401.1:0-11148 GCA_026546735.1 Forbesichthys agassizii | reverse complement strand
ATATATATATATAAACATATGAACACGGGGGGCATGAAACCCACCTCCGTCCAAGACTTCTGGGTCATCTGCTTTGTCTTCAGAAGCCCTGGTCTAAGCCAAGAGCACAGGATGACCTGTTAATTGTCTGTCAAGGAGTTTGTGGTCAAGGTGTTTGTGGTCAAGGAGTTCGTGGTCAAGGTGTTCGTGGTCAAAGTGTTCGTGGTCAAAGTGTTTGTGTCCATGGGGGTCACGCGTGTGTCCATGTTGGTTATGCATGTGTCCCTGGGGGTCATGTGTATGTCCCTGGGGGTCATGTGTATGTCCCTGGGGGTCATGCATGTGTCCATGGGGGTCATGTGTGTGTCTATGGGGGTCATGATGATCGTGGTGGTCAAGATTTTGTCCATGCAGGTGTCTGTCGTGGCCATGGTTGTGATGGTGGTGAGTCATCTTGGTGTCTGGATGGCAGCTTGACTTGAGAAATGACGAGGTATGCGTCTCTGGATCCATATCAGATTTATGGGCAGAATTCTGTGGCTGGGAAAGTGTGGGTTGGTTTATACGTATATGACAGACACGCTGTCATACCAGACACGCTGGTAGGGCATAGTTGCTGCATATGTTAAAAAGAAAATGAAAGATAAAATAAAACGTGAATTCAGTGTTAATTATGCAGAGTTTTTGGGATTACCTTACATTGAATTAATGGGCCATGAAAGTCTACATGTTCTTACCTTTCATTTACAATGTAGGCCTAATCCTGTAACCTATACAACGATACGCACAAGGTATCGCCAAAGCCATCGAAAAACCATCGAAATAGCATTAGCTGTAGAACGGAAAACATTGTATTAGTAGACCTACATACCTCCCTCCCCGCATTCTAATACCTAACCAACTAAATGAATAAATAGGCTACATGAAATTTAAAAACTGCCGCTGCGACTTCATTTAAAAATTAAGTAGTCGACTTGTATAAAATACAACGTAAGTGGACATTGAAACACCAAACACCAAAACATGCATCAGGGTGTTGGAAGCGAAAAATGAAAGAGGCCAAAACTTGTTTTATTCTGATAATGTTTTACACCCACATCTCGAGCAGCATTAACGCACTCAAACACACACGCACCAGATGCCACATCAGCTGTAATGGCTGTTTTCCCTAAGGGTTGTGAGCGTGGGTAATCTCAGGTGACATACACCTGGTAACGCACAGCCCAAGACATCTGTACTACAGCAGGCCTATATCATTCAAGACTCGTACCCAGACTGTACCCAACCTCCAGAAAAGTACGAATCTGGCCATCATCCCATTGTGATTCTGGGAGTGCTATAAGCTGTATATGCCTTGTATTCAAATTAAAGGTGTGAAATCATGACTGATACACATATTTGAGATAGCATTTTCATCCATTCACTATAACTTGCACTATATGGTACCATCTCCATTAGCTCCTGCATGTGCTGATTCTTATCAATAAATGTGTCATGGTCCGTTCCATGTCTCGTCTTCTTGGTCAGCGTTTCCTTGTGTTTCAGCGCTGTTTCTCTGAGTTATCATATATCATATGCTTCACCAGCACCTCGTTGTTGTTACCCAATGTCTGTCTTCCTTGTCTTGTCCACACTTGTGTATAAGCCCTTGTGTTTTCCCAGTCGGTCATTGTCGTATGCGGTACATTTTCATGCCTGTTCCTGCAACACAAGAATGAGCAATGACATTGAATGAAATGTATCACATTGTGTAGTAAAAAGTAACTAACACATTGTATGAATGTAATACATTGTGTAAGTTATAAGTGGTCTGTAAAATGTAGCATTGACAGATGCCACAGGAGGATTTGTCCCAGGTTTGAGGATGTGTCCTTGAGCTGGCCACAACCATGTCTGCTCACCATCCATTGGGTCTGTATATAGTACCAAAGCTTTGGTGAAGGCAGCCTCCACCATCCACACATTGTCTGGGACCATGGCAGCATCTCCCCTTGACGACACTCCCTTACCGCGCAGGAGACGACCAGCTGTACCATCCAAACAGGGTCCAGGACCAAGACGGCTTCTCCCATTTACCACACATCCATTGGCTCCGCATAGCACTCTCTCCCAACACAGGAGACCTGGCTGCAGGACAGGCAGCCACAGCCATCCACACATGAGCATCTCCCTTTGACGACACTCCATCACCGGGCAGGAGCTGTACCAACAACGCACTTTCAAAGACCGTGACAGCGTCTCTTATTCACCACTCTCGGGGGAACAGAAAGCAGAGCCAGAAACACACACAACAACACAAAGGAACCCAATGCATACCTATTTAGGCTCTAAGCAGGGGGGAACATAACTGTTGCTAGGTAAATGCCTTACTACACAAATATCCGAGTGTAAGGCTCGGGATGATATGGAATCACTATTAAATAGAAAGCAAGGTGCCAATCTGCTGTAAATGTGAACAGTAGAATCACATAATCACATCTCAGATAAACTGGTAACCAGTTGAGTTCAACAATAATTGGAGTGAGGTCATATTGATCACATTTTCTAGTCCTAGTGAAGATTCTGAAGACTTTTAGTACTCTTTCTCGGAAGGCCGCGATGATACAAACGCACAAATTAGAGTCTCTCCATTTATCAAAGATAAAATCGGCCAAATCTTTGTATTTTTGTGAAGATGGAAAAATGCAATTCCAGTGACCTGTCTGCTCGCTGTTACAAAATGAAATTGGATAAATATACACAACACAAGACTAGACATTATGAGCAGTGCGACGGCAAGGAAAGAGCCCGTAGATTAATGGCGAATGTTCACAAATAGCCCTGTGTGTAGAAACAACGACAAAAAACAAAACAACAGAACAATGCTATGCCAATGTAAGCCTGTTGTGAAGCGTGTTTTGAAGTTGCATCCCCAGACAAGTCTACCCCCCCCCCCAACACACACACACATCCCTCAGGCTAAAAGCCCTGCTGGGCAGAGCTGCTGCTCAGCCGTCTGAGGGGCCTATGGGTTCTTGGGGGAAGGGGTAAATTCCCTGTGGTCCACCAGGAAGCCTGCAGGGCCCTCCGGTGTACAGGAGCTCTGGGAAGGCACAGAGGCCTCGGGGGGGCCTAAAGCTCAGATGGGGCCTAGAAGGTATGCTGTTTCACACAGAGATGGAGTGCACGCGGAAAGACAGCGAGTGGAACAAAAAACACCTTGAGAGGAGCCTGACGGATTTGTGTGGAGCAGCCGGGAATGTCCCGAGAGAGTACGCACACACACACACACACACACACACACTCACTAATATGGATGGTAGTTTTGTCCATGGTTTCATGTCTTCCTGCCTTCACGCGCCTCACCGTAAGACACGAGGCTCTAACAGGATTAGATGCATCTCTGTCATGTGAGTTATGGTATCGCCCCCTTGCTAAACAGTGGGAGAATGCAGGCAGGAAACATGAAGACATCTGACTTCTCCCCTGAGAGATGAGGGAGGATAGAAGAAGAAAGAAATATAGATGGATGTGATTAGCAATCACTCTGTGAGTACTTTGACTCTGTCGCTCACTTTCACAACTCCATAATAAAGTAACCGGTCCGTTTCCTTTTGCCAACTTGCCTCGTATTTAAAAGTTGAAAGGTTTCTCCGGGCATACATCATACTAGATAAGCAATGGAGTGTGGATTGAAGTGACGGAAGAATGGAAACAGTTACATAAAAGCTGTTGGAAACTGATTTGAGTCTTCCTGACCCCAGTCCAAAAGGGCTTCCATTTCACAGAGGCAGTTAGAATTAATTACCAACTCACTAGTTTTATTGCTTCTAAATTGAAATGTATTGCTCTTTAAAACCTTCTCTCTAATTGTGTAGCCATTAATGGCTGATTCCTTATCTACACCGTCTTGATGGGCACATAAAAATTCACAATGATAGATGAGAAGAAATACAGTTGTTTAAAAGAAGAAAATGGCCTGCTGTCCACCCAATATTCCACTAGGTGGCGTTATGTCCTGCTAGGTAAAAAATTAAGAATACTGATGTTTAGTACCAGTATCCAGATGCATACAAGATTAATAGATAACATCATTAAGCATCTCTCAACTACTGGGAATTATTGAGCAAGCTGATACGCACCTACGCACAGAAGATGGGCAAACAGAAAGTGGACTGTAAAGTTAAAGAATGCTAAAGAACTCTGACATAAGTATGGACATTATATATCCTTTTCTAAGTACACAGATAACTGTAATACATTGATATCAACATAATAATAATAAAAAAATACAGATTATTTATAAAATGTATACTCCTCTTGAACATATGACAGACATACATACATTTTGTTTTAATGGGTATAAATTTGTATAGAAATCTAAATCATCAAGAAATAATTGTTCTGGAACAAGTGCAAATAAGATATAAGAAACATACCTGTACAATGTAAAACAGAAAATATAGAAAATAGGCACGTTGAGTATGAGAACCAGAGATGGACCTGAGATGTGTATGGTTTGTGATTCAAACAGTCCAGCTGCAGTGTTGCTGTTAGTTCCATTAATTTAAAGAATGGAAGAAGGTTTTCTAAAACCTTTTTATAGAAAAAAAAGAAAGAAAGGAAATTTAAGGAGCACTGGCTAAATGGACCAGACTAAGTGAGGATTAGACTTCACGGGGATGAGCTGGTGATGGTCTTGGGCCTTAATATGGCACACATTATGAGCCTCCTCTCACACTCCTTGCGTCCCGAGGGTTCATTATTATCAATAGAGAGGGGTTGATTTACACAGACACTCATATGAGAGCTGTCTCAGTGCATTACAGTATACACACACTCCCCAGTGTGAATGATTAGGATGCTATCATAAACACGAGGGGCAGAATGTTGAACATGGCCACAAAGCGAGCAATGTGTGTGTACACACAGACATTAGATTATTATATTTATCTATGCATTAATACACAACCACCTAAACCACAATTAATTGGCTAAATAGTGTTTTAATGCACCCTGACACATGTGCTGTTTGGAATATACAAATATTAGAATTTCAGGACAAAAGATTACTCAGTTGAAATACATGAGTTCAGACTGACCCAAAATCCTTATCTAAGGCAATAGGGAAACATTTGAATGCATAATTCCTGGTTAGGAATAACTTCAAATATTACCACAGGCAACACATCCATCCACTTTGAATTTACCTCAAAAGCTTATTTTTGTCACGAGCAAAAATACTATTTTTTTGGACAAGGACACAAAAGTCAGAAAAGGTTTATCCATAAAAGCAAACATTGCATATGGACATATTAAAACATTTGTTCTGAATTATAACATCCACATCACATACAAATAATTTCCTTGAAAATTTTAAACAATATATTAGCTAAATTTAGTTTTATGATTAGTGTTGAGCAGAATACCAAGACACCCTTCAGACATATTTGTCTTTCACCGTCTTGGGTTAAAACTAGACACAATATAGGATATTGACAGTGGTGAAGTAGTCAAAGAACATATTTTATTACAGCCGAACCTCACATCCTCATACAGCCGTTGTCCCTTAAATGGCTAGTGAGCTTTATCATTTTGGTCCCGCTTGACTTGTCTTGCTAACTGGCACACATATCCACACATTTCATATGAGCATCTGGGCGGCAGCAATGCTTTCAGTTACAGTTTTACAGTTGAGTTGTACTGCAACAGTCAGGGGCAACAAACATTAAGTCATCTTATGTCTGCCTCTGTTGTCTCCGGGTTGGGATTCTTGAGCCATGTTTGCTACAATTAGTCATTGTTAGCAGCAACCTATCTGCCCCATGTTTTACACTCACTGAGTGAAACAGTAAGATACAAACGTTCAGAAGAAGCATTTTAATTAAGTTGTCAATGTGCCCAATGATGTGATGTAAAATGTAAAAACACCTGCAAGTTAAGCAGTAGTTAGAACGAGACAAAGAACTTTTCAACACTATGGAACTAACGTCAAAACTCAAGCTAAGCGTTAGCTTGGCATCTGACCCAGGTATGAAAAGAAGTCAAGTGTCTGAGATTCTCACAGATAAACCCAGCTGCTCTACAAAAGGTGTTGTGTGGGTTTCTATAGCTGTCAGGCTGTGAAAGAACATGCTGCAAAGAGTGCCAGGCCTGTTTCCAAGCACTGTACTGTACAGATGACAGGGCACACTGTTCACTGTAAGGGCAGGGCTCTTCTCACAGATTTGAGGAAAAATAGGCTGTGTGGTGTTAATGCGCCTGAATGTACAGATATTATCCTCATGACACTGTATAAAAGACTAAATTAACTAGATACATATACTTGTGTATCTTTCCATGGGATTTGTAAGTGCTATTTGCAGGGACACAAACCATGGACCATTCTAATTTCTAAAATATGTATTTTAAAAAAGATAAATAACCCTTTTAAAACAAAATGATATATATAAAAATATGATTATTAAAATGCATCTCCATTTAAAACATATCTCCTCTATTTCATCTTCAAACTAGATGACAGCCCACCCTTCTGCAAGCAAAAAACAAGGAAAGTGAAATAGCATGATTTTTCAGATTTTTTTTTTACTGAATGTCACAATTACTTTGGCCGTGATGTAAAAACACAAACTTATTTAACAGAAGGCTATTATAGAAAGTTTCATTCTTCAATGATACTTCAACAATAAGGCTAATATACACACACAAAGGCAAGGTGACAACAGATAGTGATGTAAAAGGAAGGAGGGACTTCTTTATCTTGCTAGCTGCATATAATCTGTACATCTCTCCTATGACCACTTCTACATATTTTATATACAGTATGTATAGACCTACTGTAAACAAAGGCAAAACTCTTAACATCTAAGATTGAAAGAATACAAATCTAGACAACATATGCTGGTCATGGGTCTAAAAATAAATACACATCTAAAAACCAAGTACAAAAACATTGTTCACAGGCTATACTAAAAACACCTTGGCCATGACTAACGCTGTGTGCTAGCAAAGCACATGCTAGAACACTAACAACCAAAATGTACATAGAAGATTTATATTAAAGAAAAAAAAAAACTGTAAACAAAAACACAAATCCATATAATTTTTAAAAAGGGACACTTCGATTTGTGCCCAGAATTACCCTTGTGGTTGAACTATATATCTGCACCTCCCTATACACTGTAGGCTCATCATCAACATAGGATCTCACCACTGGGGCAGAAATGCAAGTGTCTGTGGAGGATCGCTGTAAAGCAATAAACAGTGTTCCTGGTGGAAAAATAATCTTTAACTGACCACAGCATTCCTGACCTCAACATCTTATAATTGGTTAAAAATAAATAAAATCATAGTGTTGAGCTGTGTTTTCACATTAAAACGTGAACATATTTCAAATGTTAAAAAAAAAAAAAAAAGTGTAATGTATGAGGCAGCTATATTGTTGGAAGGCACCATCAATGCTATTTAAAGTGAATCTCTAGGGCCTGGCTTTGCTCCTGAATGTCAGAAACGGAACCAAGCCAATATAAACACAAAGATGTAACCTTAGTGTCAGTGGTAAGTCCATTTCTTATCCATCCTGTCTTCAGCTTTGGGTAAATATCTGTGTATTCCACCCTGTAACATACTGCAATGTCCCAGCCTGGATGAGCCAGAAGAGGTGTTTCTGAAGATGCAGCTTCTTCAACAGACCATAAAACCACACTCAAGCTTGCCCATTCAGCACAAACTATGATGAGCTCAGAGCTCGTCATGGTTCCTTGTAAGATCCTCACCGTAGTTGGTGGCCTGACTGCCAACAAACATGTTCCAGTTTTGTAGGATCTCCTCCTTGGTCAACATCTGGTCCTGCAAAGGGTGTATACGTATTGGTAAATTGTGTCTTGGAAATATATATATGGCTTTAGTATACAGTATATCTCTAAAGACACTTATGTTATATACAAAAATTAAAAGGAAATTAAACTTGCATATTTCTAGTGGTGCAACGGATCACAAACTCATGGGTCGGATCAGCAGACTGTACGTGTATATGCATTTATCCATACTTATTAATTTGCTTTCTGTGTATTACGTTAAGTGTCTCTTTATGAATTCCTGACTCTAGATGTCACACTTAAGAGCACCAGCAGGCTTTGTGGGCCCCCCACACACATAGACACGCACTAACATGCACAGGTTGGCTGGACCAGCCATCAAAACAAAGGAGCTGCTATAACCATACACAGAGGAGGTGTGATGTCATTCTCTGATCAGGGTGCAATTTATATACTATATCTAATATAGAAAATTGTTGTTTGCTGCTACATTCATGTTGTATACAGCCAGAACTTCACGCTTAGACACACAGACACACACATATATATTATGCACAACATAACATAATAATATGCAAAGTGATATGACAGGGCGTAGTTAATGATCTACCTTGTCCTGATCAGACTCGTAAACCAGGTGTCTAGCCTCCGCCTGGGCGTGGTCGTAGTCTTGGGGCAGGATCCAGTGGCGAATCTCCTCCAGGTCCATCTTCCCATCCTTGTTTAAATCACGGAAGTCAGAGAACTGGTCTCGCTCAGTCTTGACCCAGTCTGGCTCTGGACCACCATCTTCGTGAGCGAACATGTCAGCTGAAACAATAATAGAGTGGAGCAAAAATAATTCAAACGTGACAAGTCTTGGAATTTGTCAATGGAAAGCAGTAAGAGGGTGGGGAATGGAGTGAGCAGGCAGAGGACACATGCAAGTTCACAGCTTTCCGAGGATTAAACAAACAATGTCTTTGAATGCACAACTGGAACACATGGGAACATACATAGTAGAGGTAAGGGAGGAAGATAGACGTTACTTCATGATACAAAACACATGAATCAAAATGACAACTGCATATTAAAAAAATGTTGGCATGGTACTTCTAAATGTGTCAATTATGTCCACTGGATTGCTACTGCAAAGAACGATTCAGTTAGGTGACTCCCAGAAACTATGAAAAATGTATCACACTAGCATTAAAAAAAAAAAAGTAAATAAATAAATGCTTATCCTCTCAAACCCACCCGACAAATGACTGATATTTGTGACAACTCACCAATATATTCATCCTCATCCACATGCCCGTCACCATTCTTATCTATGTCCTCCAGGGTTTCCTGCATGCAAATCGAGAGAACAACATCATGACTTTACCTAAGAGTAAAACAAGAGAAACACATTGCCCCTAAGCATACCAGTGAAGCTATTAGTGTCTGCATCCAGCTGGGCTGGCAACAAGACACTACACATGTAACATACACAGCTGATCGGACTTTCTTTACACAGCAAGAAACACATAAATACAGTGACCAAATGGAGTAATCCTCATGAACATATCAGCGTATGGACTGAGTTTACATGGACGCTATTATTCCGATTGGAATCAGGTTAAAAGCCCAACCCGAAAGAAAATGTTCCATAATCACCACTCTCTGCTTCATCCCGAAGCAGAGAGATACTATAACCCGTTCCACGACCCGATTGAAAGAAGACATCGATTGTAAACAGTTAAATCCGATTACCTCCTGGTTGCATTCTAATGCACGTTTTTTGTAATGCTGGTTAACTATTCTGCACAGCCACTGTACAAAGCATGGATGTATTATAAGTACAAAGTCTTGACAAAACAATTGCAGTTCAGTAATCAGTATAATTTCATTACTTCCAATTAGGTTTACCAATGCTTACCAGAACCACAATATCTTTCATATGGTCAAACTCCTCTGGGTGGAGAAAAGCTGTGAACTCCTCCTTGTCTGCTGTCAGGTCCTTGTTGAGATCAGCAGACTTGAACCTTCTTTCATCACGTGGTAGCATCTTCTTAAAACTGAACTGGTCTGTGGCTTCCTCAAATTCTTCTGGGTTGGCTAAAATACAAGAAATACAAATTAAGAGATTACAGTGAAATTAAAAAATATAGCAGAATAATTGTAACAGCATGTAACCACCTTAAACAACTGCACTTTAAGTAACTGCACCTTAAACAAGCAGTAACCTAAATAATAGGGGTGAACATCAATGTCATGAGACATCATCAACAAGCGTTTCCCTTGAGTGGGTGTAGTTTGTACTCTGCCTGTGTTCACCATCAATTATTCGTCAGTGTTTCAGTTTGACAGCTATAAGAACTTTCTTCTTGTTCCTCACCTTATCAGTGAGTCCCGTAACGCAGCAGCTTTTAAGCATGTTTGAGTTTTTTTGTTAAGAAACCAAAGTGACAAGGAGGTGTCAAGCCAAAACGTTATTGTCTGCCGAAAACATATTGGCAAATGCAAAACTGCATTTTATGCGTTGTATGCCCGCTCGATAGATATATACACTGGTACAAAATGAGGGGATTAGTTCAAATCCAGAGCACATAGATAGAACGTAAAATAAAGTCATAACAGTTGCAAGTAAAATGATCTCTGTATGGAGCAGCATGACACTTCTGTTACCAAACTGAAGGCGCATATGCTGATGACGTCAGCAGTAAATGGGTCAACAGCCACAGCACAACATAAGCAACAAAGGCACCAGCAGTCTTACCAAGGTAATAGCCATACGTAGCTTTTTTGTACTCATCCCAAGAGATTGTGTTGTCTTTGTTCAGGTCATAATCAGTCCACACCTTGGCCACATTCTCATACACGTAGCGCTTCTGCACGCGCTTTATCCAAGACTTCAGTTCACCAGTGGTGATGTACCCATCTGCGTCACTGTCTATCCGGTCAACTATCTTACTGTGGGGGGCAAAGAAAACACAACATTAACAGTTGTGTCAAAATGACTGAAGCAAAGGTATGTGATCAGTATTCACGTCTTCCAGACCAATATTCTCATAAGTCTAGGTGAAATGTGGTTACAGAGCCCAGACACAAGCAAGTTAATACTCATTTTAAATAGTCTGCCATGCTCACACAAGGCAGTGAAGAAGAATAAAAATATATTCATTCTGGTACATTATAAGACATGTTTGCCACGTTGTGATGTTACAAGGTCCATCCCACTTAACGCCCACAGGAAAAGGAATTCTAGAAGAAAACCGCCAACACAGCATACACCCATTTATCCAACTTGACTTTGACGGTGCCAAGTTGTCACAATTTGCAACACTGTATTCAGTGTAGTCCTAATGTGTGTGTGTGTGTGTATATATATAGATTAAACTATAATATATAT
>JAODLL010004400.1:0-11149 GCA_026546735.1 Forbesichthys agassizii | reverse complement strand
TAGCAGCCTTGGTAGACGGTGCCCCCTGCTGGTCGCGCCGGCACCCGACCTCGGGTAGCCGGGACGCCACAATATATTTTGTCTGTAGAATGAATTATACAGTGCATATTGAGAAAAGTATTACACCATTAACACAATGTCATTTTTGTTATGCTAAAATTAAGTTTACATTCCCAAATCTACTATTTAACTAATTTTTATTAGTATTTTAATGTAATTTATTCACGTATTGTGAATAAATAAGACATATTTTACATCTTACACTCTTGTCTCTATGCCCCAGTGAATTTCCTATCTGGGACAAATAAAGTGTATTGAATTGAACTGAATGTAAATGACACAATGCCATGGTTGCAAGGTGATATCCCATACACATACCTTAAAGTACTTTTATTGTCACATAGACGATCAGGAATCAATAGCCGACTAGATTGCTTTATTTTACTGGTAACACTTTACAATAATGGTGCATGAATAAGCATGTATTAATACTTTAACTAATGCATAAACCATCATACATTAATACAAAATTAATTATTAACTAAGTTAATGCATTCATGTGTAACACATCAGCCATTAATAACGAGTATATATATATGATTAATACATGGAGTCACATGTGATTTACTATGAATTAAACCCATAATCATGGCTCAATTCCTATCTATATCAGATAATATATATTAATATTAATTAATGCAGTTAATGTGTTAATTACCTATACATTTTTATTAATATGAGCATGGATTTCAAAGTTAAAAATTGTTACGTTGAAATCCATGCTCATATTAATAAAATTGCATAGGTTATTAACACATTAATTAACTTCCTTTGCATATGTGACTCCATGTATTAATCATATGTACTCCTTAATGGCTGATGTGTTGCACATTAATGCATAACTTAGTTAATTATTATTTTTGTATTAATTTAGGTTGGTTTATGCATTAGTTAAAGCATTAATAAATGTGTATTCATGCACCATTATTGTAAAGTGTTACCATTTTACTGATATGCAAATCTTCGAGATGGAAGAATCATGTAAATAAAATAATCTTACTGGTTGGAAATAATGTAGAACCTGAATCATCTTCTCTTTGATTTTGTTGCATCTTTTCATGCATTTCCCTCTCCTAAAGCTATTGATAATACTGTATTCATTTATCACTCAAATATTGAACATTTATTTTCATATATTAATTTTCTTTTGAAGACCGTTCAATTAAGCCCCACCAGGTGGCGCCCTTCCAACCTCAACAGTAGGACTTTCACTCTTCTGATTATGGGGCACGGTATGATCTAATTTTGCCTAAATAAAAACAGATTACTGTTATGTAAGAGACGTTACAACATTTTAACTACCCTTACTACACAGCAGACCACAAGTTGGCATTTGTATACTAGCCTAGTAAAGTATCAATATTAAGATAACATAATGTCGTTTATAAGTATAAGAGTAAAAATAAGAAGGAAATACATTCTATTTTCTGTGTTTTCGAGATGATGTACAATACGGCTATTGTGTTAAATGACAGAAGTGTTTTAACCTATTTAGCTATTAAATGATTCTCATTGTGCAAAGACATTCGACTGGTTTCCAGATCCCATGAATAGCAGGCAGATAATTATGTCTGAGTCATTGGGAGCCGGTACAGGCTACACGGCCGTTCTAGAGTTCAGAAACCATCAAAGGCTGTCTTAACGGGGTGAGGCCAGATCAACTAGCAGCACGGTCATGGTATCCTGCTAAATCCTTATAACACGTTATAAAATGCCTTAAGTACTTGCTAAAATACAATTCCTCGCAAAGGTTAGTGGCTCTAAAGTAAATAATGTAGATGAGTATGATTTCACAGAATTATCCGAAAGCTGGGCCAGAATCAGCAATTGTTAGAGATAAAGAGCAGTGAACAACTTATTTACACAATTAACTATAATATCAAAGATATTTAGATTTGACAGTATGAATGTGGTCAAAACATATCATTTCACACTGAAACCATGTACAATGCTTGCTTAACTGTTACCTGTTTCATGGGTTGGTACAACGCTTGCTCTGCACGGCAAGACTCCTGCTTGTAGCCAGTCTTAATATTGTATAGCCTATATTTTTAGTTAATATATAATAACAATATGATAATGAATCATGGAGGTAGGCCTACTGTATAATGATGTGTGGAAATGACCTGTTATTATAATTTTATCAAATGTTAATAGTAAAACAAAAAAATCCTGCTTCCCTAACAATCTGAAAAGATAATCTGAATGAAATACTAAAAATGAAAAGGAGAACAATTTGGCACACTAACTGTGTAACCTTTTCAATAAAATATTCATTCTGCCAAGTTTCTAAAGATCACAATGCAACTGAAGTGTGTGTTGCAGTTGATAGTGAAAGGTGTGGCCGATGCTTGCAGGCTATATGCAGAACAGAAAACCAGTCTGGGCCAGACATGAATATAAAGGTAGGGCCGTGTATGAAAACCTGATGGTGCCAGTCATCACAGCCTCATTCGTGTGTTCTAGTTCTCACTAAAAGCTGAAGTTAGTTCATTTTGTTTATTTGACGTGTTTGTTTGTCCAATTGCATTAGAAGTATGCAAACTGTGCCTACACTTGGAAACAAACATGACACCTTCTCACTCATAGGGACCAGAGACATGCTGTGTCATGTCTCTGGTCAAGCTCACGTTTCTACAAGGGTCAAGACCGTTAAGACATGTATTGACTGACACGGTCACTCACTGCTCAGATGAAAACAAGGCTTTCTCCAGGCCACACGTGTCAGCAAGCCCACTGGTTCCTTTGAGTGCTGTTTACTTACACTTGTACAGGCTACAATTCAGCAAAGCACCGAAGGAAAAGATACATACAATTTCAAAGTAACAACATATTTAAATCTTTTACGGTTTATAGGTATGCTGCTCAGGTGAGTCATATACAAACAGTACTAACAATACATTTAAAAAAAAATAGAAAGCATGTGTAAACAATGTTTACATTTGCATTTGATGTGTCTATCCACAGCATATTCTAATAATCACATGCGTCAATAGCTGAATAGGTTATATGCCAATCATCCTAAGTAAACACATTCTGTTTGAATAGTGACATACCGTAGCCATCAGGGCTACAGTATGTCATTTTAGCCATCTTAGTTCCTAAGCTCTCAAAAGCATAAACAAAAAACGATCCCAGTAATCTAGATAGTTATTGAATTAGTTGTGCATTCATTGTGTGTGACTAAACTTTCCAGTATATTGAGGTACATTATCAACTTTATATACAGTAGCAAACCATATTACATGGTCTGATTGGGGCTCTTTAAATTCTACTGATACTCTCTGATGTATTATTCACTGCGGTTTGACATAAAGGCATCACACAGTGCATGACATACTTTTAAAATTGTAAATATTATTAATTGAATGAGTAGAATCAAAGTATGCAGCAGCATGACATGTACTGAAAATGACCATAACATGTCGATGTTCCGGTAATAATAATAATTAGTGTGACCATCACATACTTGGCCTACTTGAATATGTGCAAACTACAAAAACGTATCTTATATCGCTAGTCTCATTTAATTTGAAAATCATGACTGTTTTATTGAACACAGACAATGGGTGAATGCAATTAAAAAGAATGTGAAGCCAAGACACTTTGAACTCTTTGTAGATTCAAGACAGTGGAATTCCCCAGGGTTTACACAAATGCAGAAAATATCTCCCATGGATCACAATAGTGCCACAAATGTGTCCTATATTTACACGTGGGTGACAATTATTGATCCATTTGTAATTCATACTTTACATTTCATACATTTCATTTTTGTATTACCTTAGTGCGCTTTAATTAATAATGTACATGTAATGTCTACTATACCCAACTTGTCACAGTCATAATTTAATTGTCCTGTGTACCCATGACAATAAAACGCATGTTGAAATTGCACAACTTAAGGTAGCCTTTGTGTTGAGATCTGCATAGATGATGAACCCCACACCCTTGCATTA
Organism: Forbesichthys agassizii; assembly: GCA_026546735.1. Taxonomy (NCBI): domain Eukaryota; kingdom Metazoa; phylum Chordata; class Actinopteri; order Percopsiformes; family Amblyopsidae; genus Forbesichthys; species Forbesichthys agassizii. The sequence goes on along the minus strand of JAODLL010004400.1, from coordinate 7,130 downwards.
TACTCACAGAGATGTCTGAATAGATTCATTTTATTGCCAGCAAATAGTTGTGCACTTTCTTTCTCTCTTTTTATCTCTCTCTCTCTCACTCTCTCTCTCTCACACACACACACACACACAATCTGCAAGCACTCACTACCACATTTATGCAAGTCAGTAACTGGAAAGAGAGGCTCCTTTTTTGTTTTATTGCTTCTCTAACGCAACACAGCTGTGCTATCTGTGCTTCACCTACCTCAACAGGCTTTAAACCCATTCCTCCAGCACAGAGACATTTCATTATAAGTCAGTAAATCTTGAGGATAGTTTGGCAGTGAAAAAAGATGTGAGTGCACCTATGGGGATGGCTTGAATGGGCATGTGAAAGCTGTGACTAAGCTGTTGGATGTTAACAATGACCAACACCGTATGACTTTGCAATAATATGTTACATTGTACATGAACATAAACTACAGAAACACAATTATCATTATCCTATGACATTGTATAATCAGTCATGATACCATCACACGGTACATTACAACAGATGGTCAATATATTGACCATGATTCAAACATGCAATGTGATTAAGAATATACTGGGAAACATAAATGTAGTTGTGAATATGTACCTGTGATGCAACACTGTGGTTTCAGTTTATGTTAACGTTCATATAGCAATTTAATAAACATGCATCATAAAGTTAAAACAAAGCCAAAGTTCTATGTACAGTTCCGTATAAACATCTATTCTATTAGTGGCCTGGTGGGTCTAGACTACACCTGTGCTTCCTAGGCTATAGGTGTGATATTTTATTATTATTATTATTATTATTATTATTATTATGCTTATTACTGTATAAAATGAGTAAATCATAAATATACAATGATTTTCTTACACAGTCATTATTTATTTAATTTTAAACATAGGAAAAACATTAACAAACTCTAGTGCTGCAACTTTTCCAAAAAGCTATGTAATAAACGTTTCGATTAAAGTTATAAAGAGTGAACTTCTGCTTTTGTGATTAGTCTGGGAGATCATAAAAGACCGGAATACTGAAAGGAAAAGTCACAAACAAGGACGCATTTGTTCGTGTTTGGGCATGAAATGGCAGAGTACAATGCCAAGTGAAAACCAACAGCACAGCACTCAAAGCTGTGGTGATCTTTCCGTTGCTGCATTGCCCAGTTGTGACTTGGGGCGATTTAATGCCATAATAAACCTTTAGTCGTAAAAAAAACACATTCTGACCTGAATGTGTACAATACCCTGTTGAGAAACACACCATTGCATGCGTGCATACATGCATTCTGCAGGATGCAACTTAAGCCATCAATCACAACAGAAGTGATAATCACTACTCTAAGAAAGTTCTGACATACTTTGGTATGTGAAAAAGCAAAATGATGCACAGAACATTCTTTGCAGAGGAATGTAATTTGGGTAACACAGAAGATTATACTCCACAAGACACTCCGTGTCAGCATATGTCATAAATTAAATACAAACAAGGTATGGCAAAGCTTTAAAAACGGTCTAACCTGACTCATTTACCCAAAGGCTAATTACACATCCATGTGATTTGACTGTATATTGTAAACTGTAGTGTTGAATAAACAGTAACAGCATATACATTGACACTAACGCATATATATATATGAAGACCTCGTGACGCATACAATAATGAAATCAATATGTTGCGTGTTGATTTATATCTCCAGATTGCGTGCAAAGTACAGTTTCCTTCAGAACTTTTTATTTGTATTTTGTTCTCATTTCCAACTGCATGTATAGCCTGCGGGGAACGTTGGGCGGAGGAGCTCTGCCCTACTTGAGTAATGCCTCCCCTCGGCTCCTCCCTTTCTGCCTCTCCCTGAGGCCGACACCCAGCAACCCCCACCAACCGGCAGAGCGCAGGATAAATAGGAGGCAGAGCGGAGGTAACACGCCACAGTCTATCTACTTCTCTCCGAGACCAGCAAGACATTCACTCAGCAGCCATGACATCGATGTACAGATCATCTAACAGGTCATCTGGCGGCTCCATGCGGAGCGGGGGCTCATACGGGGGGCCTCTCATGGCCTCGCGCGCCAGCAGCGTCTACGGCGGGTCAGGCGGCTCTGGAACCCAGATCTCCACGTCTTCCTTCGGCGGCGGCGGCGGTCGCTCCAGTAGCTACAGCATGGGAGGCGGCGGCGGTGGAGGTTACGGCATGGGAGGGGGTGGAGGTGGCGGTGGAGGCTTCGGCATGGGAGGTGGCGGTGGTTTCGGCATGGGAGGTGGCGGAGGCTTTGGCATGGGAGGGGGCGATGGTGGCATGGATGTCCAGCTCAACGATAAGGCCACCATGCAGAACCTGAACGACCGCCTGGGCTCGTACCTGGAGAAGGTGCGCTCCCTGGAGAAGGCCAACGCCGAACTGGAGCTGAAGATCCGCAACTTCCTGGAGAGCAAGACGTCCCCGGCGGCCCGTGACTACTCACATTTCTTTGTCACCATCGCTGACCTGCAGGGAAAGGTGTGCCATCTGAAGTCGCTTAGTTTTTTATGATAAACTGGAGAAATAGTAGTGTCTTCACTCAGAGAACAACGGCTACGGTGTTCATTTTCACTGTGTGCTCCAGAACAAAACAGAATACTTCCTTGCCAGTGGCATGATCATATTACTTATTTAAAATATCCCTAACTGTATGCTGCAAACCTTTTCCTTGTCTTTCAGATTCAGAATGCCACCTGTACCAACGGAGGCATCTACCTGTCCATCGACAATGCAAAGCTTGCTGCAGACGACTTCAGAACGAAGTAAGCCTTACAATTCAGCTTACCATTGTGACTGTTAAACTTTTTGCATGTTGCCTGTATGTTGCCTGCTAATGTACAAATAAGAACCCCTTGTCACACATGGTAGCTGGCTGCACACAGTAGATGCTACCGGCATCCAAACCGATGTTCTTTTGTGCAGGTATGAGAATGAGCTCGCCATGCGTCAGTCGGTGGAGGCAGACATCGCCGGGTTGAAGAGACTGTTGGACGAGCTGACCTTGGCCAGGTCAGATCTGGAGATGCAGATTGAGGGCCTAAAGGAGGAGCTGATCTTCCTCAAGAAGAACCACGAGGAGGTACATAGTGAAAACCATCGCACCGGTTATCGTGCTTTATTTGAGTAGGATTTCACTCTGACCTCACTCTGTACCGTAGTTTATGTGAGTCCATGCTGACCTCATTCTTAAACCACCATGTACTTATCTTTCACCAGGAGCTGGCAGCCATGAAGCACCAGATGAGTGGCAACATCAACGTGGAGGTAGAAGCCGCTCCACAGCAAGACCTGAGCCTTATTATGGCTGAGATCCGCGAACAGTACGAGGGTGTTTCTGCAAAGAACCAGCGTGAACTGGAAAATTGGTTCCAGGGAAAGGTAGGAGTGCAACAAAATCTGGCGATGACATCAAGTTTGCTGTCTTTGATTATACGGCAGTGTGCATCCGTGTGTTTTGTCTGACGTTCTTCTGTTTTGCTTCTGGCAGTCAGAGGCGCTGAATAAGGAAGTGGGAGCCAGCACAGAAGTTATCCAGTCATCCAAAACAGAGATCTCAGAGCTCCGGCGAACATTACAGGGGTTGGAGATCGAACTACAGTCACAGCTCAGCATGGTAAGGCCCAAAGTCTCAAAGTCAGAAGATCCACTTTGAAACAAGGCTTTGGAAACAGACATATTGTACAAAACGTTATTACACTGAGCATACTACACATCTTTTACCACCTTTAAATTACTACAATCTATATACAGTAACAAAACACTCCACGTAGCTAATCTTTTCTCACATCTCCTTGGTTTCTTGATCACCAGAAAGGGTCCCTGGAGGGTACATTGGCAGACACAGAAGCACAGTTTTCCAGACAGCTCCAGTCTCTACAATCGAGGGTGACCGACATGGAGGAGCAGCTGATGCAGCTCCGCAGCGACATGGAACGCCAGGGCCAGGAGTACAAGAGGCTGTTGGACATCAAGACACGGCTGGAGATGGAAATCGCTGAATACAGAAGGCTGCTGGATGGAGAGGCATCGTAAGTAGGGAGAGGGCTAGGAAAGTTTAAAATATACTACAATTCAGGCCTCATTTCTACATCGAGGCAACACCGTCGGCCATTTTTTGGCGCCACCCGGTGGTAAGTCATCAATTTGACACCTCATTTGGTCTAATTGGTTTGTTCATCATCTCTGGTGGATGTGAGCCAACCGCTGCTGTTTGAGGCAAAAGACTAGCCGGTGCGACTCTTGTAATCACCACCAGGTTCTGTGCAGATGTAATTATGGCTTTGTGAGTAAACATGAGGCGGGATCGCTGTACGCAGTATTTATGTCCATTGGCCACCGTCTGCCTCCTTTCAATACACTGATCTCTACAGTCCAGGACTAACAACACCGCTGCTTTCTCTCTGCTTGTAGTGGCGGTGGGTCCGGCGGTGGCTCCGGCGGTGGCTCTAGCAGCAGCAGCACGACCACCAAGACACGCAAGGTGGTGGTGATCACAGAGGACGTGCAGGACGGCAAGGTCATCTCCTCCTCCTCCAGTACTACCACCACTAAGTAACCTGCGGCCGACGCCTCAAAGACCACACACACACACATCATTCGTGACCCTTTGCACCCAGCTGTTACAGTACCTTTCACTTTGTGAATGCAATAAAGAAACACTGATTGCTGACTAAGTTTGTCTCCATAGTGACTTTCTAATGCTATTTGTTTGACTTGTTGGATTTGTTGTTGATTTGTTGGAATCCAAAAAGGATGACCCTGTCTTACCTGCTCCTTAATGTGCCGCTTTGTATAATAGCATCTGCTAAATTATCTAATTATAATGCAAAATAATTGTACTAGTAAAGAAACACTTCTTATATAACAGAGTTTAAGGATCAATCTTTTTTAAATTAATTGTGCCTTTACATTTCATGAAAATACCCATAAAGTAAAGTAAGTAGTTTGTAGTAGTTTGAATATAGTGTTATAAAAGGTCTGTTATATTATTAAATACAGATTAACTAGATTCATGAACACACTGATAACTGATAACTGATAACTCCAGTTCGAATCTTAATGTCACCTCATGGCCAGAGTGAATATAGTTGCATAATAGTGTAATCTGATGAGTAATGCTATTAATGAATGTAAATATTCATGACCATGGCCACTTTAATGTTTTTTTTCTTTCTTTAATGTTTACAGGTAGACTTAATTTGGCATTTATTTAGTCCCAGAAATAACAAAGATTTAGAAAAAAATGTAAATATGAGAGAATTCACAAAAGCTGACTATAAATGGGTCCTGAAGAAAGGAACCTATTGTTATGATAAAAATTCAAATTGGCTTTTGTATGTATCTTGGTGGATCTGTACAGTTGTTACTGATATCTAATATATTTATTCAAAGATAACACCACACAACAGCAATTATTTTATTCAAATACTGCTGTTGTATTTTTGCTAAGACATCATCAAATTAGTAGTTATTAACAAACTATGGCAGTTTATTTGGTTTTGCTGAGTCATAATGCCCACTGGAAGACACAGACACTCCCAGACACACACAGGTAATATTCTCATCTAAGCATACACATAACTGGCCAATTATCATATCTGCTTTGACATTATGCTTACTGTAAATTCTATACAGGATCCACATCAGCCCAAACAGGAAAATAATACTATAGTATCCATTATATACACCATATATCTGTATGTGTTTTGTACAGTATTGTATATCCATTTGAGCCAAATGGGAAAATCTGGTTGCGCTGCATGATCTTTATTACCTATTGGTGATATGATGATTGTTTCCATTATGAATCAGCCTCATTGACATCCACAGACTCGGTAATATCAACCACCCTTCCATTCACAACTGTCTCTACGACTGTGGTGACCTTTGTGATCACTAGGGAAAAAAGAAACAATGTGATGTCTATAAGACTGTCGGTATTCGTAAAAGACTTACGGCTTGCAATACTTTTGTTTTGAGATGTACTGTGCCTTTAATGTAACACTTGTTACACCTGTTAGTTTAGATACAGTATATCACTAAATAAGGGTTTGTTACAGTGGTGGATCTCCACATGTAGCCATTTGCATCTACGCAAATAGAAAATGTATTCATAGGTAAGATTGGTATTCTAGAACAATGCTTGCACCTCTACGAGAACATTATAAACAACATATGTTACAATATATTGTATCTGTATCTCATCACTAAAACCAATTTCATCATATTGTGTACTTTATATATATATATTTTTGATCAAATAATCTAAAAATTACTTACCATGTTTTTTGCTGATACTAGACATAAATAAAAAAATAAAAAAATAAAATTTAGTGCTGAATATGCATCATGTTTTGTTTACTTTTTAAAGTAATATGGAACTTGTGTTTAACTCATGACTAATCGTATATCATTATAAGTCAACACAGTGCTAATTTAGAGTTAAATAGTCAATTGTTTTTCTAATGATTCCTGAAAATATACATCTCCGTCTACAAATCATACGTCATACAGTATATCCTGGTACTGTAGTGCTTATTCTCAATTATATTAATTAAATATGCAAAATCAACCGTATTTGAGAAATACAATTCCTCTTTTAAATCCAGAATGCCAAAGAATAGCAAATGTTCAATATTGCTTTACTGAAACATTTTCTAACAGAGGCAATTAAAATGTCCCTCTTACTCCTCCTGATATATATTATTTTCTTTTAATAATAATATTAATAATAATTAATAATAATAAAAATGATTAAACATTTAATTTACCACTCTTGTTCCGGTATCAGTATTGCATGTTCCTCCCCATCCAGCAGCCTTTTGTACTCTTTAATCTCCTTCTCCAGCTCGTGGTACTGGAGCTTGTATTTGTTTATGAGGTCAGTGATATAAGACCCTTGGTCTTCCAGGCCTGCTATCGTGGACTCTAGGCCTGCTAGCTGGTCGGCGTATTGAGCCTGGATCTCTTCCAGGGCGCTCTCCTGTGAATCTTTCTGGTGGGGGTGGGGTGTCAGCGGTAGGCAACAAGGTCAAACAAAAAGCCAAGAAGTTAAATGGACTGCATACTGTGTGTATGTATGTATGTAACTCCTCACCAGTGTATATA
>JAODLL010004399.1:0-11149 GCA_026546735.1 Forbesichthys agassizii | reverse complement strand
CGTAGAGGTAAGCCCCACCAGATCTAAATGGTAGCGCTCCACCTCCTGCACAAGTTCTGGCTCCTTCTCCCACAGTGTGGTGACGTTCCACGTCCCCAGAGCCAACCTCTGCCGCCTGGGTCTGGTCCGTTGAGGTCCCTGACCTTCGCTGCCACCCGTTTGACAGAGCATCCGACCCCTATGTTCCTCCCACGAGTGGTGGGCCCATAGGATGAAGAGGAGGATGGTGCCACGTTGCTTCTTCGGGATGTGCCTGGCTGGGCTCCGTGGCAAAACCAGCCACCAGGCGCTCGCCAACGAGCCCTCCCTCTGGGCTTGGCTCCAGACAGGGGCCCCGGGCTTCCTCCGGGCAGGGTAACCTCTCTTCTTGAATGATCTTTCATAGGGGTCTTCTGAACCATTCTTCGTCTGGACCCTCCCGAGACCACTTTGCCTTGGGAGACCCTACTAGGAGCACAAGGCTCCAGATAACACAGCTCTCAGGATCATAGGGACACACAAACCTCTCCACCACGATAAGGTGATGGTTCCCGGAGAGGTTCTCCACGCCAGTTTCTCACATCCCATTAATTATGATACATCATACTTTGTGCGTGACAACCAGCGTACGCAACCTTTTCGTGTGTACGCAATGTTGATACATGTGGCCTCAGGTTCTTAAAGATAAGAAAATATGATATGCACACGCCCTTTAAATCTGTGATGTTATACATATCACTCTGTTCAAATTGCATAGCTAAACATTTGTGATGTATTCAGGCCGTTAATGTTGCATCGCTCAACATTTAGAAGTGTATGCAGATGTTCAAGGGAAGTTTGTATGTGGCATGATGTATGAACTGTAGCAGTAATACCTGTTTGTTAGCAAAGATTAGCAATAAGGCGTCTCTCAGCTCTTTCTCTGTTAGCAGTTTGGCCAGCTCACTGTGGGCCTCCATCAGCCGGTCCCAGTGACAGCTGTCCATCACAAATACCACAGCTACATAATAGGAGAAGTTTCAGGTTACATCATGAACACATTTACTTGAATATACAGTGGCTCTCATGTGTCCAATTTAGACTAAATGTGACATTACAACGCATGTAGGCTAATTTCGCTGATAGGTTTTATCCAATGTCTTTTCCATAACTTCAAAAGTGTGGCCTATGTATGTATGACCGGAAGATACTGTAGGAGGTGCTGCTCCTGCAGGGTGAGGGGGTCCCTTTTAAGGGCAATCCAATCCCTGTATGCCCAAAGCGTGAGCTGTGCACGGATTCTCGGCAGTAAGTCAGACTCATTTCAGGTGGGGGTTGGTCTCCGCCAGGGCTGCGCTTTATCACCAATCCTGTTTGTGATGTTCATGGACAGGATATCGTGGCGTAGTCATGGTGGGGAGGGGTTGCGGTTTGGTAACCTGGGGATCTCATCACTCCTTTTGCAGATGATGTGGTCCTGATGGCATCATCGGTCAGTGACCTCCAGCACTCACTGGATCGGTTCGCAGCCGAGTGTGAAGCAGCTGGGATGAGGATTAGCACTGCAAAATCTGCGGCCATGGTTCTCAGCAGGAAATCAATAGAGTGCATACTCCAGGTATGGAATGAGTCCTTAACCCAAGTGAAGGAGTTCAAGTACCTCGGGGTCTTGTTCGCGAGTGAGAGGACATTGGAGCGGGAGATTGCCCGGAGAATCTGAGCAGCAGGAGCGGTAATTGCAATCACGTTACAGAACCGTTGTGACGAAAAGAGAGCTGAGCCGAAAGGCAAAACTCTCGATCTTTCTGGGAATTTTTGTTCTTACCCTTACCTATGGTCATGAAGGGTGGTCATGACCGAAAGAACAAGATCACGGGTACAAGCGGCCGAAATGGGCAGCTGGCATGTCCATTAGAGATAGGGTGAGAAGCTCAGCTATCCATGAGGAACTCTGAGTAGAGCCGCTGCTCTTTTGCGTCAAAAGGAGCCAGTTGAGGTGGTACGGGAATCTAGTAAGGATGCTGCCTGGGCGCCTCCCTTGGGAGGCGATCCAGGCAAACACATAGCTTTGCCTAAAATCAATTAAGCCTTTTTTTTTTATCTTAATTTTATTCTAGATGCTTAAAGAATATGAATGTCTCTCCACATTAGAGATACTATCAGTGTTGGGCAAATTACTCAATAATTATACTGTAATAATGTTACGTATTACAAATTAAAAAAGTAATATTATTTGACTTGACTGATTATTTGGTATTATAAGGAATTAGTTACATTACTTATTACATTAAAATTACGTTCACTACCCTGCCTTGCCTCTTCCAAAAAATGACAGACAACCTGTGTAGTCACCTAATATTAGAATTGTATCCACTATTAGGAATTATTAATTTTAGGAGTAAGGAATCAGCGAAAGTGAAAACATTGCAACCTCTCAAACCAACTGATTGGACAGGTTTGTTCAATTAGCTACCCTGAGCACCTGTGCAATACTCATGCTGTCTGATCTGCATCTCGATGTGCCACACCTGTGAGGTGGATGTTTTATCTCGGCAAAGGAGAGGGGCTCACTAACACAGATTTACACAGATGTGTTAATATTTGAGAGAAACAGGCCTTTTGTGTGTTCAGCTCATGATGAATTGTGGCAAAAACAAGTGTTAAAGAGATGGGAAAGAGGTTACAAAGTGCAGAAATATTCCCAATATATTGCAGAGGGATATATTTAATATACATCAACCAAATAAATAATACCAAAAAATAAAGAATAAGTGTGTTAACATTATGACAAAAAACGCTACATGCAAAAGGCTCAGGGCTGAATGGACATGTTCGTAATGTCCCCCATACCCCCTCCCCCCTCCCCCTTTTCAACTCTAGGCTATTGCGCAACATTCTGAAGTGGTGCAGCTCACTTGTCTAGCTAGCTGCAATGGCCCGTCTTTCAGCAGGTGTGATTGGCTCAGTAAAATGATATATTTATGAGTCAGAAGACAGAAGCACCTGAAGAAACTGCCAAATATCCACGTATAATCCAAGTTGTGTCACAATGGTTAGTTCAGAGTATCTTTCAGCTAGTGTACTACAGAAGCTGCAGTAGGCAGTCAAACTCAAACGCAAAGTGCCGTTTATCGTGTCACTTTTTATAGTCCAGGAGCAGCATGACGTCCCCACGCTCGAGTTAACTCCACCCAGAAATTCGCCGAACAGACAGAAAGTGAAATAAAAATAGGGAATATTTTGTGATTCAAATGGAAGTTGATTTTCATAGTTTGTATGTGTTTATATTTAGTCTCTACATCCTTTAATGACATGCTAAGACTAAAATTACTGATTTCCCTTGACTATCCCTTTAATCATTTTGTTCAGTGTAAGTATTCACAGCCTTTGCCATGCCACTCAAAATTGAGCTCAGGCACATCCTGTTTCCTCTTGAGATGTTTCTACAACATTATTGGAGTCCTCCTGTAGCAAATTCAGTTGATTGGACATGATTTGGAAAGGCACACACGTGTCTATATAGGTACTACAGTTGACCCAATAAGCACAGTAGCCTCCATCATCTGAAAATGGAAGAAGTTAGGAACCACCAGGACTCTTCCTAGAGCTGGCCCCCCGGCCAAACTGAGCGATCTATGGAAAAGGGCTATAGTCATGGAGGTGACCAAGGAACGTATGGTCACTCTGACAGAGCTCCAGCATTGCTCCATGGAGAGGAGAATCTTCCAGAAAGAACACAATTTCTGCAGCCCTTTACCAATCAGGCCTGTATGGTAGAGTAGCTCTTCAGTAAAAGGCATATGACAGCCCGCCTGGAGTTTGCCAAACGGCACTTGAAAGACTCTCAATCCATGAGAAAAAAATGTATATTGTCTGATGAAACAAAGAGTGAACTCTTTGGCCTGAATGCCAAGCGTCATGTCTAAAGGAAACCTGGCACTGCTCATCCCCTGGTAAATACAATGCCTACAGTGAAGCATGGCGGTAGCAGCATCATGCTATGGGGATGTTTTTCAGTGGCAGGAACAGGGAGACTAGTCAGGATCGAGGGAAAGATTATTGCAGCAATGTACAGAGACATCCTTGATCAAAACCTGCTCCAGAGCGCTCTGGACCTCAGACAGAGAGAAGGTTCATCTTCCAACAAGACAACGACCTGAAGCACACATCCAAGATAACAGAGTGGGTTCGGGACAACTCTGTGAATGTCCTTGAGTTGGCCAGCCAGGGCCCAGACTTGATATGGCCAACATTTATATAACGCTATATTTCTTAATTTCGGCCAATACACATACACAAGAAAAAGTATGTGAACCTTTTAGAATTTCATGGTTTTCTGAATAAATGAGTCATATAATGTGACCTGGTCAAGGGTATTGATAAATAGTGTGCTTAAAATATTAACATGAAATTCTGATCGTTCGTTCGTGTGTGCGCGCGCGAAAAAAAAAAAGAACAAGAAAAAGAACAAGCAAGAGACATTCTGACGGGAGGGCAACCTCCCTCACATAACAATACCTCATGACTAAATGATAGTCAAATACCCAAATTAGACATGTAAAAACAAGGGAGCAGCTTACTTATCGACTTAGACACAGACGATAAAATTGAATTAGTTTCTGTAGAAATACTGCTTTTACACAAAACCAAATCTTGGATTGAGTTGAATGTTAATGGACAACCTGTAATTTTCCTGTGCGACTCAGGTGCTTGCCGATCAGTGATTATGTCAGACCTGGGCAGAATGTTACTTTATTTACTGCTGCATAAAAAAACATAATTAAAGTTATGTTCAATTTTGAAAATGGTGTTGTGTAGGAATAGCCTATATGTGCATAAATATGCAAGTTAAAAAGTTAGCTGCTTTGTGTTTTATTTTAAAATGCTTTAATGTTTGATACCTCACACCGTGTATCCGACACGACTGTAAGTGTAAAGACCGCCTCAGGACATTGCGGCAGGGAGGCTACAACTACATTGACACTGATTGAAGACCCTGTGACTGATAAAAGCATAAGAGCAAGCTTTGTGGTGTCCAGCGTGTCCAGTGAATTTGTTGGGTCGTGATTTAATTTGCTTACTAGGGGTCGTTGTCTCTCCCTAAGCTGGTGGAATGCAGGCAACCAGAATCGGAGAGACGCACGGATGAGATTGGCTATCCTCGACCACGGACAGCCAAACTATTGGTGGAGCTTGGATCCAACTACCAAGGGTCTGAGGTCTATTAATACGGTATTGGTAGATCAGGCTTTAAGTAAAGCTCAGAGTAAAACACATTGTTAAATCCAGACGAATTGCATGGTACCTTCTACTACAGACACACGCCAGGTGTCTGAGAGACTTAAGATGAGCAATTCCTTACAGAAATTATAAACCAAAATCTTTCTCTAAGTAATCTCTTCTGGCCAGATGAAGGCTTCACAGTGGCCCATGTCCAGTTGACCAAAGAACAGCAGACATTCTACAAATCGAGGTAACCCGCACACATGTCTCTGTCTGAACCTAGAAATAGTGTAGGGCAGGATGCTCATTTATTTCTACAGCTCTGGAAACTGACGATTGGGGGGGACACCGAGACACCGGGAACACGTATAATCACAAATGTAACATTCTGTACCGTACTAAATTCATCAGCTCCTGTTGTAGCAACAAAGCATATGGCAGAACAACAAGCTAGTAGATGATGTTCGGATAACACCAACGACACATTATTCCGTGGCCTAACTCAGGAACAGGACAATTTGTTGCAAGACATTCCTGATACGCTTTATTCACAAGGCGTCGCTGACGTAGGTCTAATCAAAGACATAATTTCTATGGTAATAATACCTAAATCGTTGTATAGACCCTACCAGAAGAAGTATCTACTAAAACGCTACTGATGGGATATCAAAAACATTTGATAAATTGGTTAAGGGGGTGTAATTGTTTCATGAGATGATGCATTCTGCAATACTCCTATGAAACACATGATGCAATTTTTGGGTATGGTGAATTACTATAGACAGTATATCCCTTGTTTTTCTAAAAAGACAAGGTTACTGACTGGATTAATTTACGACGTGTCAATGGCACCAGTAAATAAATTAAAGTGAACAGAAGAAGCCAAAGAGCAATTTATAAGCCTTAAAAGGAACTGTGTTCATCCTGTTCTTGCGTTGCCAAATTATGACAGTTTATCCAAACTATTGATTGCAGAAACAGCCACAAGACCTCAATTCTAAATGAAAAACTTTTTCATTAATTCATAAATAAATCAAATAAAAATCACAAATAATGTACTCCATGTATTTGTAGCTCAATGTAGAAGCAGTTCATCTCCCCACACAAATAGCTGTGTGTAAATGTTTGGCACACACGCGGGGGAGGGATTCAATTTCAGTGGGCAATGCAAGGGCAGACATGACAGCGAAACTTTATTCCTTCTTGAAGCAATGCAGGAAAACAAAAAAAAAGGCATTGGCAGGCTAAAGGAGCAGTACAAAACTTAAGACAGCATTTATGTGTGCCCTAAAGGTAAATACATACAAGAAACCAACTTATCACCAGAGATTTAGGTTTGAGCAGAATGGGGGTTCTTTTTAGACTCTTAGTTCTAGGATTGAGACTCCACTTGCACTGAAAGCACAGATGCAGAAATCTATTGTAACCTTGTAGCACACACATCTAATAAGCATAAGAAATGGCACTAATGCAGATGCAGGACAATATTGATGTGCTATAGAAAAACAAGCAAGCAATATCTTTAAAGAATTGAAGATACATGTACAGAAGCTAACACCTAATAATCTCTTGCCACGAACTGAATTAGAGGAAAGACGATGCTGCAATTGATTTAGATTCACTTTTAGACACCACACATAGACAAGATGGAAATAGGAATGTTAGGATTGCATTGCAAAAATGTGGTGATAACACTGCTTGTGCTCTATCCGTTTTGCAACATGCATCCTTAGATCAAGGAACGTATTGTTGGGTATGTCAGTCCATGCAGACCTGTTTACAGACAACACCTTTAACTAGCCCACTTAGAAGAGGGACTGAAGAACAGTTGGGGTAACGGTGAGACGTGTTGTTTCAAAAGCTATGATGCAACTACTCCACTTGGGCAGTCTAATGACAAACAATTGAATGGAAAGCAAAAGGATCATTTAACTTGTACTACTACAACTTTTACTTACTTACTTGTAGTGATAATAACACTTTAATAGGAGTCCAGCACTGGATTCCATGTGCCCATGAAACAGGCTGAGACATTTATCTGCTCCCTGCCAATGGGAGGTAGGTACCCCATGGGACTGTTCTTATGTGAATTTATTCATGTAGAATTTGTTAAAGACTTCCTGCTCATCTAAATTGGCTAATGGCATTGTGTAGAAGTACATCTATCCCTTTCAGACTGACCAGTTGGAGAGGCCATGGGGAGTGATGACGGGCTGTGGCCGTACGGCATATCATGTCTTGCTCAAATAGGTGTAAGGGTCGCTGATACTTGACAATCGGCACAGGTACCAAGTGTATCCCATAGGTGCTGAAGGCAGCCCAGGTGCCAATACGGATGGTCAGTACTGATTGAAGCAGGAACTACATTGGCCCTAAATAAAATTAATGGATTGGCTTGGCAGATTCTCACATTTATATCAATTTTGGAGGGACGTCCAGCTCTCTGTTGTGCCATATTTTCCCCACGATGATGACAGTCTTCACTGTGTTCCATGGTATATCTAATGCTGTGGAAATAATTTCGTACCCTTCTCCTGACATATCTTTTAATAATGAGATCCCTCTGATGCTTTGGAAGCTCAATGCTGACCATGGCTTTTGCTCTGAGGTGCAACTAAGAAAATGACTACAAGAAGAGCTGAACTATATTTGTAATTGTAATTAATTGTAATTTGTAATGAGCCACTTTAAATTATGGCAGATGTGTAATGACTTCTATTAAACATGAGTTTGTATGTGATTGGTTATTCCTGAACACAGCCATATCCTCAGTTATGAGGGTGTGCACACTTATGCAACCAACCATGCAAGCATTTTCATGCTCTTGTCAGTAAAAACTTACTAGTCCGTTACTTGTGGTGACATTTTATAGTGTGAATGCCTGAATGCATTTGACTAAAGAAGGTGAGCTGCAATAGAGAAATACTAGTCAATTTCTTATTTTACAATATTCAATTGAGATTTTAGCTACACTAAAAATGTAACATTGTATTTATCAGAAACAATATAGCAATACATTATTTATAATAAATAATTTCTAAATTAATTATTATTTATTATTGTAGCTCATTTATATGTAGGTTAGGTTGAATGAGTACTATTGTCCATCAGGTCAACTATTAATTATAACTAAGCGTTATTTACCAGTTACCAGCATCCTATATTTAGTTATTTAATGGTAATATTTACAATAACCTGCTACATATAAACTAATGTTAGATTTATTTTAGAGATTTGTATGTTTTGCAGAGCTTTTATTTTGAAGTCAATAAATCTGTTTCCCCTGAACACAGTGAGAAAATTGTGAACTTGAATGAGAGCAGAGATGAGACAAGTTTGTCAGTTAACGGTTAAAACGCACGGCAATGGTTAAATCATGTAAATGGGGTTATATTTCCATCTATTCAAATTTCAGATTATCTGCCTGCACTTACATGTTTTCCAGATCGCGTACTAGGCCTACTTACTACCCATGCTGTTCAAATGTGCGTTTAAGTGATGTACATAATGCTGTCCCTGTATATTTGAAAGATTTTCTTCGTGACTAATCTCAATGGTAAGTGGTCAGTAAATAAAGAGGCTTACTTCCTATGCCTGGTGTAAAGGCGTTGTTATAAGCCATTGTTTACAACGTCTGAATAAATGACATCTGGATTCCATTCTATCTGGTGAGAAGAACATCACGAACGATGACATGTTAATTTTTATTATTTTTATAAGGAAAAATCCAGAAAGTACAAGGTGGGGTGTTTAAATTGCAGTAGTTTTGGGAGTGGAAATTAGTTAGGCTAGTTAGGAAGATAAAGTTTTTTTAATCTGCCTCGCTGTGCTACGCTTATGAAATGCTCCCAGTAGAAGTTAACTTCTCAAAGGGATGGAACAAACCCACGTCGGAGCCAGAACAGTCCCGACAAAAAGGCTTATCTGTAAAACGTGTCTTTCTATTTGCTTTGCGCTTGATTGAACATGATCTTTTTTTTATATTGAAAAAAACAACATAGGAAAATAACGTCCGTTAGTCGTAGTGAATTTTGGTTTCGATTACTTTTCGGTTAATTGTACAGCCCTAGTAGCTAGCCCATGCAATTTCACAAGAAACTGCTAAAAACCTTCCATTAATATTCCATAATATTTTTACTGTTTTAGAAATAGTAATTTGTTACACTACTAGTTACTGAAATGCATTATTAGTAACTTGTTACTGCCCAACACTGGAGACTATAGTCAAATCAAATAGTGTAGGCTTTTTTTTGTAGTTTAAATTATTAGCTAGCAATGTTGAAAGTTGCAAAATAAAGATTTGTGTAATGACTGAACAATGTTGGTTTGTGCAGCCACTTCATTCTCATTTCATTGCAAAACCTATATATGTATTAGCTATGAATCAACTCACCTCGCATAATCTAAAATACTGGAAAAGGCCCCGATCATATTTGTTATCACAAGTTCCTTCAGTTCTCCACTCCCTAACAGGTAAACCAGGCAAAGTACCACAATTGTGATGAACATAATGTTTGTTTTGTTAGTGGAAGACAAGAGAGGCAACCACTCTTTTGTTAATGTATTCTTAGAGGGCATATTGGCAACTGTGTGTGAACACTACTTTATATATGTAAAGTATAGTATGTACAGTACCTTGAGTGTTCAGGTAGTAGTGCTTCCAAAGTGGTCTGAGCTTGTGCTTTCCACCCACATCCCAGATAGTAAATTTCAAGTTCTTGTATTCAACTGTCTCCACATTAAAGCCTTGCAAACATGAACAAAAACATTACCAAATATTCTGAAATTCAGCAGTATTAAAAATATATTTGTATTAGGGACGTCACGATACCAGAAATGTAGTAGTAGATACACATTTCAATACCACGGCCGAAAAAAAGAAAATATATATTGTGTGTATGTGTAAATTATTTATATATGAAACAATATTCACATGTACTTAAATTAGGCTCTAACTGTTTATGTAGGTTAGCTAAGTAAGTTATTAAAGATCGTGTAAAGCAAATACCAAGATTTACTTGAAAATACTTATACATATACATATATATACCCATACATACACACACATATACATATATACACACACATACAGTATCTCACAAAAGTGAGTACATCCCTCACATATTTGCAAATATGTGAGCATATCTTTTCATGTAACAATGAAGAAATGAAACTTTTCTGCAATGTAACGTAGTGATTGTACAGCTTGTAGAACAGTGTAAATTTACTGTCCCCTCAAAATAACACAACACACAGCCATTAATGTCTAAACCGCTGACAACAAAAGTGAGTAGTGATTGTACTGTAGTTGAGGACGCTTCACAGGTCCTCAACTGGCAGCTTCATTAAATGACACCGGCAAAACGCCAGTCCACAGTGAAAAGGCGACTCTGGTATGCTGGCCTTCTAGGCAGAGTGGCAAAGAAAAAGCTATATCTGAGGACTGACCAATAAAAGGAAAAGATTACGAAGAACACAGACATTGGACAAAGGAAGATTGGAAAAAAGTGTTATGGACAGACAAATCTTAAGTTTGAGGTGTTTGGATCACACAGAACAACATTTGTGAGATGCAGAACAAATGAACAGATGCTAGAGGAGTGCCTAACACCATCTGTCAAGCATGGTGGAGGTAATGTGATGGTCTGGGGCTGCTTTGGTGCTGGTAATATGGGAGATTTGTACAAGGTAAAAGGGATTTTGAATAAGGAAGGCTATCACTCCATTTTACAATGCCATGCATACCCTGTGGACAGCGCTTGATTGGAGCCAATTTCTTCCTACAACAGGACAACCCAAAGAACACCTCCAAACTATGCAAGAACTATTTAGGGAAGAAGCATACAGCTGGGATTCTGTCTGAAATGGAGTGGCCAGCGCAGTCACCAGAACTCAACCCTATTGAGCTGTTATGGGAGCAGCTTGACCGTATGGTACGTAAGAAGTGCCCATCAAGCCAATCAAACTT
>JAODLL010004398.1:0-11149 GCA_026546735.1 Forbesichthys agassizii | reverse complement strand
ATCGCCAGAACGTCCTATGAGGTGTCGGAGAGTGAGGATTAGCACCGCACAGCTACCGGCTGGCCACCGCTACATTAATACATTTTTCAACCAGGTTTGCTAGTTTAGTTTAATTATTTCTGAAAATACTTATTTTTGGTTTCGTTTAGTATGTCTATTTAGTATGCCTATATTACGTTTCTAACATAGTAGTCTACCAATACTGATAAATAAGCTCAGTCGTTTAAGATTTGCACAATGAGTTCTGAGTTTGGTGGTTCAAAGCACCACGCATAATAGTATTTTTTCCTGTAGCAGACAAGCAAGTTATATTATAGCCTGAAAGTATAGTAAGTTTGTAACGATTTGGGGGTTCATGACTCTTTGCGACACATTGTTTACGGTTGTCGTGGTTTTTCTTTTAATATTCTGCTGTGCACGCTGCCGCGCACAGTCTTCCAAGGTGATGTTTGAGTCGTGCCTAGTTTATTTATTTTATGTGTGAAGGAATATACAGACTGTCAGATATTTATGTTTGTCAATAAACAAAAGACCGGTTATCTTTTAATGACTCTAACCATTACAAGTTACTGTATACTGCAAGTTGTCGATCATGCAACTGTGGTTCTAAACACCACACATAATATTTTCTCCTGTATGGAAACATGGTGGGAAGTCCAAAGCTCACTATGATGTGGCTTCGGCTTTTGATCTTATAATACAAAATTAAACTGCTCAAAACCAGACAAGCTTTACAACATTTGACATTTTATCAGTTTTATCTGATTTAAACTTTAGCATAGCTATACAGTACATAACCATCAACAGCATGCAAATTGCCCATGAAAGTATTGACATTTCATTGGAATTTTTGTAGTAGTAGCTTAGCTGTGAAGCACACTTAAGGTGCTAATCGTTTTCACGGTGATGTGTGCTATTCTTATAGGGTATGGAACAAGTAGGCCTAAGTCTAATGTAAAAACAATTTGCCGCTGATGGACATCATGCAGGTCCACACAGGTGGGTCGATATCCATGCGGTGTCCACATCTTTCTATAAACATTTATTAATAGAACACTCCTTTCCATTGTAGTTCAACACGTATGTGTGTTCTTTTTGCCGTGATCCACACATTAGGGGAAGAATAGTCTTGCAAAGTCAGCCTTTCCACACAGAGTTGCTTTCTCCTGATGTCAATTTGCATGATGGTTGGTGAAAGCCTGTTGAATTAACATGTCTATTGCGATAAGCACTACATAGTGGGCAGGGTAGGAAGCCAAGAAGAAGCTGCACACTCAATGGGAAAAAGATAAATATCTTAATGAAGTAACACAAAAGCATCAGCAGGTCAGAGTTTATTAAAAAGAAAAAATTAACATCTTGGATTAGTAGGAGATTAGTAGACGATTATCTTGCCAGAGTGGTTCAAGTGCTGTCACGTCAGTGGGTATCAATATTTTCATCATCCCTGGCCCTTTCGTCCGAGACGAGACCGAGACCTTAAAAAAGACCGGTCTCGAGTACTAAAACACTAGTTCAGGTTACTGTAAACAGTAGACTAATAAAATAAGAATAATTAAACAATCAAAAAATCTGATTGTACGGTCCTCGGACACTCACCAGATTGAGTAAGGCTCAAGCGAATCATTTTCTGCCAATGTGTTTAGAGTAAAAGTTTATGCTTATTTATTTGTTAATTGGCTAACTGTTCTGAATTTCTATAACATAATTATCGACATGAGACAAAACCATGAATTAAGATGTAATGGATAGTATTCGAACCGTAATCCTCACTATTACAAGTGCAATGCTTAACCTAATGAGACACTAAGATAAGGTCGCTAAGTGACGACAGCCTTAGGCTACTAATAGGCCACACATTGCAGAGTGTCAATTGTTTACGTGATGGTGGCACACTGACTCAGATAATTTGGATCTCAGGTTCTATGATGACATTATTCAAGCACCAAATCAGTCATAAAAAGACTGTTATTTATACTGCACTAGATTCAAAGATCCATAAGATCTAACGATCAGACATTACAAACCACTTAGCTGTACTGTATTGTGGACAAGCGCAAGTTGCAAGTTGTAGACGCCACCTGCTGGATATTTGACAAAATTGCACCCACATCACACACCGCCGTCATCCCGCATCATCTCCCATCGTGACAACGTGCGACAGTAGTGTCACATTAGAGGTCAGACATCTGTACCTCTCCAGATAGGAGAAGTAGAGTTGGGTGTCATCAGCATAACATTGATAGGAAGAACAAAAAGGGGCTTCAGTCACCACGAGAAGAGCAGTCTCAGTGGAGTGAGCAGCTTTGAAGCCAGACTGGTGGGAGTCCAGGAGGTTGTGGTCTGAGAGGTAGAGGGAATGTTAGTTGAAGACTGCACACTCAAGGGTATATAACAGGAAGGAGAGACTGGTAAGGTAAGGTAAGGTAAGACTGCATCTCCACAGAGGATAATGAGTCAACTACGGAAATCTCAGTTTTCTTGATTGTTCCAAAGATCAAAAAGCATCAGCGCTGACTATGGATACTGACTATCCCTATAGACTCATTTACGGTTTACAAATAATTAGGGGTGTAACAGTACGTGTATTTGTATTGAACCATTTCGGTACAGATGTTGCGGTTTGGTGCATGCATGTTGAACGGTATGTTGCGAAGGTAGCGTAAAGCGGAACCAAAAGCACCAGTTTCACACGAAACCCTTGGCTAAAATTAGACACACCTGTCATGCTTTCAAAACAAAGCGGTGTGGTGAAAATGTTAAGTGTTGGATCAGAAAAGTATGATGTGTCTCCGTTGTTCTACATCAAAGACCATTGCACAATGCACGCGTAACTAAAGTTGGAGAGTTTTTTCTCCGCATTTGAACTGCCATGCACGAGAACTGTGAGCAGATTACCGAAGAAGTTTTCCTGTCCTGCACTAGTTAATGTAACTAGCTCATAATAAATGTTGCATTGCTGTAACATGTGGGGGTGAGAGTGCATATACCCTCCTCCACACAGGTGCACAGTAACAATAATGGTGTTAAATTTGTATGTGTACGTGTGTGTGTGTGTGTGTGTGTGTACATGGCAAGAATTAATGGAAAGGGGCGGCTCCCCATGTTCAACCACATCATGCAGTATAAACATATTAGGCATGATTAAGGACAGTTATGTAGAATCATGAATGTAATATATGATAAGAAGTCATGTGAGCAACAAAGTTATGAATACAACGTAACAGGTGGATCAATTAAAATATTGTGAAAGGGAGCCTTTCTGATCTGGTTTAATAAAACATTTATTGTATAAAAAACTGACCAAAACGGCAAAAGTGCATTTTATGGGTTGTATTCCTCCTCTGAAGATATTTAAACTGGTAAAAATGGACTGGAAAAAACATTACACGTAGCAGGTAAAATAATGTCAAAGTGATAATTTACTTATGTTATATAATGGGGCTTAACAGGACTTGTGCAGCATGAGCAATGCGTGCGAATAGGTTGGTGATGTCGGCAGTAAATGGGTATATTAAAATGGCATTAGTGAATCCAATCGTTTTCATTTTAAATTACTTATTTTTATCATGTTATCTGGACTTTTTATTTACAACTACAGTAAAACGTGGCTTAATGTCAGGGATCTAAGCCCTCTTTCTGAACTTTCCTTGAGTGACTGTGACTTTTTAAGTTCTCCTAGAACAACAGGCAAAAGGTGCGGGCATAGAAACCGTTTTTAATAAAAGTTTTTAATGCTGAATATTGCCTATTAATTGAGGTGCAATTTAGTTTAACTAGCTTCCCCGCTGCTTTGTGCAATTGTGTATAGAGTAGACCACCTAAGTAAAGACTTTAAACACACATTTTCAGATTTTTTATAATTGATTGTGCCAAGCTCAGATAACAGTTTAATCCTTGGTGATTTTAATATTCATGTATGTTGCCCATCAAAGCTATTGGTTAGCCAGTATCTACAACTTGTGGACTCATCTAACTGCAACTCTGTAACTGGCCATATGCTACATCTTGTTTTATCATCTGGATTTTCTGTCTTGAATGTTGAACTTGACTTGAATTGTCAAGATACTAACGGTTTCATAAATCACACATGAACACTGTTCTAAGATGAATTCTGAGCATAGATCTGGTTTCAACGTTAGATTGATACTGTAAATGAGGGCCAATATGTTTTATCTGAATTCAATAACAGGACTAGACTTATTTTGAGTTAGGATATCTTGTGTATGAGAAAGCCTTTAAGGCCGAATTAAGCTTCAGAGTCAAAGCTATGCTGAAGGTACGCCATAGGTACAAAGACTACAACTCATGACTTGACTAGGGTATTTCCTTGTCCAAGCAGCAAAAATACAATCAGCATAAGTTGTTTCCCATGGTCAATGTTGCTGTAATTAAGAGATTCCCTGGGAATAAAGTAGGCTACACATTTATTTGCTTTATTCAAAACCATTCACAGTCTATTCTCTATATCGTGAGCTTATGCAGAGCTTTATCTATCCATGCTCAGTCAACACAGGTCTGTGCAGCAGATACACCAGCGTACACGTATAACTGCTCACAACGCCGTAGGCCATTTGCATAGGCTACTGCTTAGGCTCGGCATATTCGACGCAGCATAAATCTGCCTTGGCATTAGACAATGTTGCTGAAATGTTTACGTTTCAGAAACATCAGAAGCTTCATCCAACTCTCCCCTAAGAAACAGTTAAGGCACCACTATCAACTAATGACAATTGTGTGGGTTTCCAGGGCCTTTAAAATGTACACAAAATCAAATAACTACACCTCTCAATGAGGGGCCTAAGCCTTAATCAATTATTATGAGGCCAGTAGAAAACGTTTGATTTCAAGGATGTAGCCAAAACCCTGCTACTTTTAGGTGTGAGGAACGAACACACTAATTCCAAGCTCACACTATTTAAGTATATGGGAACTGGGCAGTCCGCAATGAGTGTAACTGCAGTCATCAAAGGAAGCACACAAACATGGAGAAAATGAGCTACAGAGTTGGTACAAACCCTGAGGTCAATTTGAACACAATGGCCCTCATATATCATTCCAATGTTGAAACCAGCGCAGATCCGAGTGCAGAATTCATCTTACGATAGTGTTCACGTGTGATTTTTGAAGCCGTTCGTATCTCGCCAACAAGCGTAAGAATGATTGCACGTTGATAAATGTGGCGGTGGAAAACAGGAGTCATTTAAATACCATGTCCTTAAATATGCTGGATTTAGAGGCCTCGCCCCTGGAGTATTCGACATGGAGAGTTGTAATACGTTCAAGAAGAGACACTTCTCTGACTGGCTCGGAGAAGAAGAGGTATGAGAAACAGATACGCACTACCTTTGTCCTGGCTGGTTAATGGTAGCCTTAATATAGGCTTACTAGTATACTATAGTAGGCCTATATAGCAGATTTATTTAATTAGCCTAGAAGGTTGGGAAGTTTTTTTATTTGTCCATTTGTATGACGTTTCAGATTAATCCGATTTTATGGTGTAGAGGGCTCTTTGGGCATAGGCTATATTCTGTCACCTTCAGATCAGATGATCAAATAACACCCAGTTAATCTGTGCTATACGTGCAGAACCCCGCAGGCCAAAACACCTTTCTCTGTCATGCACGAGAATGGCTTTATTGTACAGTTCCCTCTGCTGATATAGACTGGCTTTACAAAATATAATCTATATAGCCTATAGCATAGGCTATTTAATAAATGTGTGGATGCATTGGCATGCTTAAATGCCTGCCTAGTCTGAAAACTCAAAGGTAATTTTCCTAATAAATATTAGACATTTAGATAGTTTATTTATTGCTTCATTTTAATTATGTTTCTTCTGCTTAAATCAGAGATAAGTGGTGCTTAGCCTTTAAAAAATGAGAACCTAAAAGCAAACTCCCTTTGGGGCTGCGCTCAGCATTGGTTATGGCTGTCTTGCCAATCTAGATTGTCAGCATCGGATCGAATCATCAAATTATAACACCCTGTTAACCTGGGCTATGCAGAACAGGCCACAATGATGTTGCTGGGAAAAATCCATGTGTTTATATTACCTCACAGAAGCATGGCAACGCCATTTTGAATGTTCAGGGAAGTGACCAAATATCATTCCTTGCCCTATGGAAGACACCTGCCACCCTCCTGAGAAAACCAATTTTGGCCGCTTGTACCCGTGATCTTGTTCTTTCGGTCATGAGTTCTTCGTGACCACAAGTGAGGGTAGGAACCAAAATTGCCTGGTAGATTGAAAGATTTGCCTTCCGGCTCAGCTCTATATTTGTCCAAAAGGTGCGGTAAAGTGATTGCAATATACTACCCGCAGTAGGCACTACATCAGTTTCCTGCTGAGAACCATGGACTCAGCAGGATTTAGCGGTGCTAATCATCATCCCAGCCGCTTCACACTCGGCTGTGAACCGATCCAGTGAGTGTTGCAGGTCAAAGACCAATGATGCCATCAGGACCACATCATCTGCAAAAAGCAGCAATGAGATCCCCAGGCCACCGAACTACAACCCCTCCCCACCACGACTATGCCTCAATATCCTGTCCATGAATATCACAAACAGGATTGGTGATAAAGCACATCCCTGGTTGAGACCAACCCCCACCTGAAACGAGTCCGACTTACTGCCGAGAATCCGTACACAGCTCTCGCTTTGGATATACAGGGATTGGATTGCCCTTAAAAAGGACCCCCTCACCCCACCACCCCACATACATAAAATGTATAGCTCAATAATCCTACCGACATCACAACAGTCTTTTAAACCTGAAGAAATGACATATACCACTAGAGGGCAGAAAATGAACAAAAACCATGAATTAAAATTCATTTAATGGATGCAAAGAATATACACCATCAATTTGCACACACACACACACACACACACACACACACACACACACACATATTGACTGACAGCATGGCTTTAAACCACAGAACAGCCCTGTCTTCCAGTAAGTGACTTGGCTCCATGTTCTGTTCACACAAACAAGTCCCTCCTTGTAGGTTGACTTCAAAAGCCTGTCCCACAACCCAGTATATTGTGAGTGCCACAGGGACAGACAACTCTACAGATGGAAAGCGACAACCAAACATTCAAAGGAAATGAAGAGGAATATTCCAAATAAACCAAATAAACACAGATAAGTTCACTTGTCAATGTGGTAGCACTGTATTATGGGCATTACACAGCACCATACCATCTTGAGTTCTGTCTCTTTTTATCCTCTCAACAATCTCTCTCGACCTCCCTTTCCTCCCTGTCTGTTTTGAATGCAACCACAGTAAATATGAGATTATGTTTTGAGAGGGCCTCTGCTACTAGAAAAATGTCACCCACAAGCCACATCGAAAGAATTCCCCTCTGCAAACCCCTCCCTCATGTTTCTCCAGTCTTCAATCAGCTCCTCCCTCTTGCTCAAATATTCAGTTTGGATACTCTGAATGAGACTATTTTTTTAAATTGTATTAAATCATTCATAAAATGTAAACTTAGTTTTTAATTTGAAACCTTTCATACTAATTAAAGGAACTGTTTAAAAAATGCATGCAAATAGAGACTAATAACTAAGAGAAATATTAATAATAATAATAATAATAATAATAATAATAATAATTATTATTATTATTATTATTATTATTATTATTATTATTATTAATAATAAAAAATATTTTTGGGACTAAAAACACAAATATTTTATTTTAGAATATAGACTACAATTATTATAAATTAAAATTAGAATTCACAATTTCAAACAAGGTTCAACCAATGTTCAACCCTCTCGGTTGTCTAGTTGAACACAGGG
The DNA here is from genome assembly GCA_026546735.1 of Forbesichthys agassizii. NCBI lineage: Eukaryota > Metazoa > Chordata > Actinopteri > Percopsiformes > Amblyopsidae > Forbesichthys > Forbesichthys agassizii. The sequence goes on along the minus strand of JAODLL010004398.1, from coordinate 3,334 downwards.
TTCCAAACCCTTTAAAGAGAGTACATGCCCCTCCCCCACTTTAATGCTTTATGGCTACCGTTCTTCTACTCACCTACGAGATGGCAATTCTGTCAAATAATTGCTCTTTTACTATAGAAACTGTAAATGTTATTATCGTTTGTATCAATGTGATTTGGGACATTTTGCTTATATAATCCTTAAACGTTCTATTTAGGCTACTCGATAATATGTGACCGAATACCGGAGATATTTAGTGCGTTTACATGGACTTGAGTATCCAAGATATAATCTGGCTATAAAAGTATCCTGTTTTTGTATTTGCGCATGTAAACACCATATCCTGATTTTTGAGAACCCCAGTTTTGCTAGGTGGAATGCTCCGAAAGAATCCAAGATACTGTTCCATGTATACACCGTATGGTTTCTTGCGGTTGCCCAACTCCCTGCGCAGGCAGACATAATTATAGGGAAGTAACAGAAACAAAACAATGACGGCAACAAAACACATCAAACTGCTCGAACAATCGATAACTAAACAGAGTTTTGATTTTCAGTGATAAAAATAATTTAATACAACAGTAGTCTATTATTTTTGACAGCTTGTGGCCTGACACCAGTCAAACTGGAGAACGTTTACTATTCTCTACTCCTCTCGTCTCCCATTGAATGCAATAATAAATTGGCCTTGACATTATTAATATAGCCAAAGGGAAGATTATAACACAGCTACAGAAATGTATGTTTAAATCATTGCTAGTGAGTAGTTGGTAATCGGGATTGCTGTATCATGTATACAGGGATATGAGTAACCTGATTTTTCTGTGGCCATGAAAAACGCCATATCCCGAATATGTTCAAAACTGAAATGCTATATGCTTCTCCGCAGGGTAGTATAAACACATGGATTTCTCACAGCCATTCGCAGAAAATCAGGATATGTCACAGTTTGTTACACCAGGGCATTTGATCAATCAGGAGTTGATTCATTAGACGCATTATCCGGACTGTGTCTACACAGCCCTGGCTCATAGTAAAACAAACAAAGTGTCCAATGTGGAGGACGGCTCTTCTAAATGAACACTCTATGGCAGTGAATGGAGAGGTGTTGTTTTGGTTCAAATATAAACACTCCTTCTGCAGAATCACCGATTCTGCCTTAAAGGAATAAAGATCTTTTATAGTAATCTGCATCTACTGTGTATATCCTTTCTCACGTCTCTCATCTGACCCTCTAGTAACTTCAACATTTACACCACACAGCAAGACATTGATGATTAGGTTTTCTTCAGAAATATGGACATAATATTTTTTCTTACAAAAACAAACTATCATCCCCCTCTTCTATGTGAGAGTTTGAGATAGTGAGATAGTGTAGGAGTGCTTCTGGATTCAATCTTTAGGTCCATTATACCTTTGAAGCTCTAAAGAAGGGCAGGCCTTTCGCATCTGTGTTCCGTCTGCCTGCCTGGCTGCCTGTCTGTCTGCCTGTCTGCTATGACCTACTAAAGAAGACATCATCTAAATATTGAAGAGTAGGAACAAGTCATTTAGCTATAGAACTATAAATAATGGATTTAGACAGAAATAAATAGAGCTCATCTATCTGAAAGATAAACAAAGTTGATATTCAGAAATAAGACAATTAACAAAATATACAGTATGTTTCTGCATTGCTAAACTGAATTGGATTACCCTTAAAACATCAATAATTTATTGTTCCTAAAGATTAGCAATTCAAAAACAGAAATGACATTGGCTCACATATGCTAGAAATCACTGCCAACTACAAAACTTTTCCAGCATAGGTCAATATGAAAATGTGTATACATGATATCTGAAAGCTAAAATATATAAATTAAGTTATTCTTCACATAAGTGAGATGCCAACTAAGAATGTATTGCCAATGACAGACACAATATACAGTATGTGCAGCTCTTACAGAGGGTGACCTCAGAGAAGGGGTGATAGACAGTTTGAGGCCCTGGGGACACTAATGAGCAGTGCCTTGGTTATTGCTCAGCATTCACACAGCCTTACAATAGAGCACATACTGTGCCCACTGCAGCTTAGAGTAGAGCTACATACCATAGCCTCTGTGAATGCAGCATTTAGGGCACAAAGGTTATTTTCATCTTAAAGTGAAACTTGCAGCTTAAATTTGACACATGTATACTTCTTGACGTTTTGCACAATTTATGTTTTACAAAACCTAAAGGCAGAAAATGATCTGACAAAGTCGCTATTTTAAGCAGTGCTCTTAAAAACGGCTTTTATGATTATAGGGTCATGTTACGTCACTTGAGGGTAGTGATGGATCGTTCGCCATGAGAGCCGGTTCCTGTCAGAATAATAGGCTATCATTTATCTGTCGGGATTGGGTGTGGGCTGTTGGAAGGTGTTGGAATCACTATCAAGCTTCCATTCACGGCAGGCTATATTTGTGAGTTCTGTTCCTTGTTAAAACCCACGGGTAGTTGATAGCATGTACTTGCACTTTACTTCTGTATCTGTATTAACGGGCACGTGCGCAGCACATTAACCTGCTCTCGTCTTGGTGTAGGCAACAGTAGGATATGCATGCAGAGCCATGATATAAGTAGAAATATTAGAACTTCTACTTTGAATATATGGCCTATTTGACACAAAAGCCAATTTAAAGTTATTTAATTATTTCTCCTTAGATTAAATAGATGAACAAAAATGTCAAAAAAGTCATTCATTAAATTCATGAATTCATTGATTCATTAAATGAAAGATTACTGGCATTACAACCATCACCGTGCATGTCAAAATCAAAATTGATTTTTTAAACCAAAAAAACATGTAAAAGAATGGCAGGCTATTCTGGAAATTATACGGGATTGCTAGTTTCAGTGATTGTTTAAGTAATTGGTTAACACCATTATGTAAATCATGATTAAATATGCATATGTTTAATTACAACCTGGCAAATAACATTAACCGAATCATATTCTAAAGTACAATGGCAAGTAACCTTATACATTTGTTAAAAACATACAATAACAGTACTATATAGAAATCCAGATTATGTATCAGAAATCTATATGCGTTATCTCTAGTAGTGCTGTACCAAACGATTATTTTTTTGTCGATTAATCTATCGATTATTTTTTCCGATTAATCGATTATCTCTTGAATTAATCGGATAACTACATTATTGATAATATAGAAATCCAGTCGATACCATAGGGTGCTCCCTCAGAATCTGTGTCACCCACATACAGTGTTGTGCGGCCTGCACCGCTTTGTGTTACTTATTACAAAGCCAGGGCAGTGTAGAAACATTACATTATAGTTTTCAGCATGTACAGAGAATGGGCAGCTAGCAGA
>JAODLL010004397.1:0-11150 GCA_026546735.1 Forbesichthys agassizii | reverse complement strand
TTCTCCCTCCACACTGCTGTGAGTGTCAGTCTACGGTTGCCACCGTGTACTCCAGCGTGTGCCTTACTTTAATTAAACCCCCAAGTTACTTTATCCTCCTGTCTGCCTGTTCTGTTTCTGCGCCGGAGTTTTCCGCCACACCCACACGCGGAGCGTGACAGAGGGGCCTGGAAGGATGTTTAGAAATACTTATTATTGATACTAACTAACTAACCACTGTATATAAAATAAAATATGCAAACACCAGTACAACTAGATCAAACTACTGTTTTGTAAATAGGCCTCCAGTCCTGCATGTACAGAACTGGAGATGAACGTGATGGACTGGCTATGTAAAGCCCTGGGTCTTCCCTCATTCTTTCTGCATCATCACCCCAACAGCAGAGGAGGGGGAATCATACAAGTATGTCTTCTGGCCATTTGTATCTCCACCACACCTGCACAACACTAACTACAGTATAGCTGCAGTAACCATGACTGCACAACACTAACTACAGTATAGCTGCAGTAACCATGACTGCACAACACTAACTACAGTATAGCTGCAGTAACCATCTAATCACTGTGTATGTTGTGTTAAAGTGGACACATAGAACTGAATGTGGGCTTTGTGTACGTGCAGAGCACCGTTAGTGAGAGTACCCTGGTGGCCTTGCTTGCTGCCAGGAAGGACAGACTCCTTCAGCTGCAGGCTGACATGGGACAAGACCTGGAGGACGCTGTCCTCAATTCTAGACTAGTGGCCTATGCTTCAGACCAGGTAATACTCTACTAGATTATATTTAGACAGTATATGATTCTTATTGACCGTGTTTATGTGTGTGTGTGTGTGTGTGTGTTTGTGCGGGCACGCTGTCGTGTCTCCAGGCACATTCATCTGTTGAGAAGGCAGGGCTCATCTCTCTAATGAAGATCAAGTTCCTACCTACAGATGAACACTTCTCCCTGAGAGGAGTGACTCTGAAAGAAGCCATACGGGAAGACAAGAGCAATGGATTTGTGCCTTTCATGGTGATTAGACAACTTCTCATTCATGCCATTCAACACAAAACTGGATGTATAACTTCCCCTTATACTACAATATTGTTACATGTAAACATTGGAGCCTTTCGAACCGTTCCTACTAATATACAGTATATTTGACTACATACACAGTCACCGTATATTACACATTCATATTGCTAAAAGAAAAAAGCTTTTCTAGACATTTACTCATAACAATACCAGTCACGCAGGCTACTATTTATTTGAATTCAAATTCAAATTCAGGCTGAAAAAGTGTCTGTTTATGTACATCAATTAGAAGTGAAGTCACTTATTTTGTAATTTTATTCAGCTGTGTGCTACACTGGGAACTACAGGAGTGTGCGCTTTTGACAACCTCTCTGAACTGGGGCCTGTGTGTAAGTACTGAGATTTAGTCAAATCAGTTTTAGATTCAATATTGATCATGAATAATCAACTTTGTGGGTTATAGTTGTGGCCCTCTGTGAGTGATCTAGATGTGTTTTTCAATGTTTTCCTTGTTTCCCAGGTGCAGAGGAAGACCTGTGGCTTCATGTGGACGCTGCATATGCTGGCTCTGCCTATTTTTGCCCCGAGCTACGTTGGTCCTTAGAGGGCATCGAATTTGCACAGTCATTTGTATTCAATCCTTCCAAGTGGATGATGGTTCACTTTGACTGTACAGCCTTTTGGTGAATAATATTTGTACTTTTGTCTATTACAGTACGTCTCACATATAATGGATAATGTACATAAGTGTCAGCTGAGAAGAAATTATCCTTGCCACAGGGTGAAGGACAAATTTAAACTCCAGCAGACTTTTAGTGTTGATCCAGTCTACCTCAGACATGAAAACTCACAGGCTGCCACTGACTTTATGGTACAATTACCACCATCTTTGATACATCTGAGGTTCTGATGATCCTAATGTTGATATTACAGACAGTGAAACATGTCATTTGTATTATTGTTATTCAGCACTGGCAGATTCCCCTGAGCAGACGATTCCGTTCCCTTAAGCTCTGGTTTGTAATGCGCTCCTTTGGACTGAAAAACCTTCAGGCGCACATCAGACATGTAAGTTCTCCATGTAAATTATATTGAGGAAACTGACTAACATAATTTGAGATAAAAAAAAAAAGTATAGTATTATGCTATCTGATTTCAGGGTATTGAGATGGCAAAGCTCCTGGAATCTCAGATAAGGAATGACACTAATTTTGAGATTCCTGCTGAGAGACACCTTGGACTGGTGGTCTTTAGTTTAAAGGTATATTAATACATGACAAAGTATGTTACTTTGTCACTTAGTTAGCCTTAAGTGCAGTAGTATTACATGCTTTAAATGGCTGTTATCTTAAGAATGAGCTGCACAGACTTCCCTGTTCAACCTTGGTCAAGGTCAAGAATAATTATTACAGCAGCTGTAATCTTCTGAACAGTTTTCCAAACAGATTAACATACATTTAAAAGTTTGGAGAAAAAGCTGAAAATGTGTTGTTGCTGTATTAATATGCAATGTAATACTTGTATTTCTCCAGGAAGGAAATGATTTGACTGAGGAGCTTTTGAGAAGACTGACACGGTCTGGCATTATGTACCTCATTCCTGCAGACATTCACACTAAACGCATTATCCGGTTTACAGTTACTTCAAAATTCACCACATCAGATGACATTCTCAAGGACTGGGGCATCATCTCCAAAACAGCTTCCAGTCTTTTGTCAGAGAGGAAAACTCTTTATAGGGCAGAGGCTCCAAAACATGTGGAAGATGAGGTAAAAATAGACAACACAGACATAGGTAGCCCTGCAGAAACAGCTTCTAGGGCCGACAAGATTCAAGTAGAATTGTGGATAGACAAGTCTTGGACTAGATCGAGGAAACCCATGCGCTCTCTTAGCTGCAACAGTGAGCCTCTGCCGTACAATAACACTGAGCCTCTTTCTACGTATAGCTTTCAACCATTGCCTGATGTTCAAGACAAGTCAAGGCCTCCTCCTTCACTCACAGGTGCAGACCCTCTTTTTAAGATCCCAGAGATGCCTCCGAGCATTGTGGGAAAGCAGGTCTTAAAGAAGCTAACAAAGTTCTACAGTGCACCCAGTTTCTGTAACCACTGGGTGCAGTGTAGTAGATACCATCTATGCTACCCACTGAAGGTTCCAGAAATTGACCCAAAACACTTTTCTTCCACTTGCAGAAGGCTGAGTTGCATGTGCTCTTCTCCTGTGACCAACACCCCCCCCACTCCCACTGCAGTAGAACCCCACACTGTGCAGAATATTCTGGAATAAACTGACAGTTCAATGCATGTATGGCATCGTATGGGCTTATACACTATTTATCTAGACGTGGGGTTGTTAGTTGGGTTATTGCAGAATTAAAACAATATATAGGACCAAAGTCCATATGACTTCTATTTTATTTGTGATGAGAACTCTGTATATATTTAGTCATATGCTTATTGCTTTTTGTTTTAATGCATAATACAATTATTCATATAAAATGTTTCTATTAACATTGCATAATAAAGGAATTATAATTATCTACAGTAAAGTATAAAACTGTTAAAAATGCTTATTATATTTCCTAATTGAAAACAAATGTATTTTCATGACATACCATGAAAACTGTAAAACAACTTTGCTGCTAAACACATTCATAGCCTTATTCTGCCATCTGTGATCGAGGTAAAAATGTCTTGTGTCATGTGGACGTAGCCCTTGCTATCGTCCAGGTAAAACAAGGCATCTGTGATGATGGCGGGATTGAAGCCCTCCTCTGCCAACTGCACCTTCATTAGCTTAAACGTACCAGTCACCTGCACTGAATCCTGTCAAGGAGTTGAATGCAACATTAATGTACGTGTCTTTCCGAGTCATACATTTACTTGGATTTGGTTTCCATTGTATTCTGCTGATGTGCCATGTTTATAAGTACCTGTATGCGAATAAAGCGAGGTCGTGCGTAGCTGGGAAGGAAGGTTTTTACATACTGGTATACATCATTTCTGTCAAAGTCCAGGCCATCTTTCAGCTTGATTGCTGCCATTCCAACTCTTCCCTCATGTCCTAATGAAGCAGAAGTAAGCAGCATTTGGTCACGTTGCATATCAGTTATCACAGTGACTTATTTTACTTTAATAACTCAACAATATGACACGGCTTAAGGTATTACCTGGCACCTTCACGCCATAGACATTAGCCTCCTCAATGCAGTCTAGTGTTATTAAATGATCAGATACCTCTGATGTTGCAACATTCTCCCCTTTCCACCTGTGTAAATAAAGATTGGTTCAAACTTTACAACAACCAATTAGAGACTGAGGATGGTCTGGCACATTAAACATGCTCCATAAACATTGTTATTTTGCAATGCACATGGCAAATGAATTACAGCAAATAGGGTTGGCTACGTAACCGGTCTCATAAATCCACTGTAGTGCTTTACAGTTGAAAAACGTTACATGTTAGCCAGGTATACAGTATGGCCCACTTTTAAAACGTGTATTTTGTGAGACACCGCATGGCCATGGCTTCTAACCATGTGAATACTATCTTGGTATATTTATTTGTTATTCAGGCATATTTGGGGAGTGGATGAAATAGTGAAGACAATGTCTTGGACCATAGACCAAAAACAAAAAGACATTTGTGATATGTGCATATCTAGAGGAAGAGAGAGACTGAAGACATGAGTAATGTCATTTATGCATATATGTAGTATATAGATGTGTGTATTTCTTCATTACATTTCAGAGATATCTGTATCTCTCTGGAGAAACACACATAATTCAGTGTTTTTGTACATTTAGATTCAGATTCAGTTTAGGCTATTAAAGATTAAAGATTAAAGGTTATTTCCAAATATCAAAAATTATATTCTCAAATGAGAATCAGTCTCTGAGGAGGTGTGAACATGTTTAGTAATGTGTATGGGAGATGACTCTTAGGGCGCAGGCGTGGAGAATTCATTCGTCCTGTCAGTATGTGAGCAAACTGAGATCTTCTGTCATCTGACACTACAATGCATTCTTGCTCTACAATGCATCGCACATGCTTGACTAGCCTGTAACACTGTAAAAAACGGTCTTGTCTACAAGAATTATTCTACCTGTGTGTATGTATGCCTAATTCTTCATCACAGTCTCCAGAGAAAAAGAAAAGCAGCAATATACAAAATACCTCAGGTTTGCCTGCTGTAGGACCTGTGGACTGCTGTGGTAATGCTAAACACCTTGGCTTTAAATGGTGTGTGTGCGTGTGTGTGTGTGTGTGTGTGTGTGTGTGTGTGTGTGCGTCTGCGTCACAGAGGGTCAAATTGATGTGTTATTATCACTAAACATGGTCGATTTATTTAACGTTCTCACCTAAAGGTGTCTCCAATGCGATCTTGAAAATAGACAAATCCCTCATGGTCTATTTTCAAGAGGTCACCACTATTGAAATAGAGATCTCCTTTTACAAACACATCTTTCATCTTCTTTTTCTCTGTTTGATGTTTGTTCTTAGCATAACCACTGAATGGTGTTCTCCCTCCAATCTTGGCAACCAACAAACCAGTTTCTCCTGTGGTTGAAACAATAAATAAAAACACATAAGAACAAATGCAGTTCAAGATAAATGATTATTTGAGTATTATTTTCACTTATTCTAAAAGCTGTTGATTTTCCTCACCTCTGGGAACTTCAATACAGAATCCTCTGGAGTCTCTAACGGCTTCCTCTTTCTCAGTATCATACTTTATGAGAGCATAATAGCAGGTGGCCTAAAATTCAAACAATGAATATTATAATTGCAAGATGGCTGTGAGCACATTTAACAAATGTTAGTACTTTATCAACTTATAATAACATTCATAAAGTACTTAAAAATAATACTTAATGACAACAACATTGATGAGGACTTTATGGAGTGATGACTTAATGTGTGTGTCTGTATTGTAACATAAATTAAATGATATAGAGACCATAAGAATCCTTATAATGCAAGGTTTTATATTCAACACTTACTTTGTGGAGAAAATGTTCTTTGCCGATTGCGCCAACCTTTCCAACATAGTTAACAAAGCCAACGTTGCCTTCTGTAGCCCCATAGCATTCACAAATACAAATGTCCCCGAATCGCTGGAGAAACTCTGTCCAGGTGTCGGTACGAATGCCGTTACCAAAAGCGAGTCTGACTTTATGATCTTTATCATTATCTCCCTGAAAGAGAGAAGGGAGAGGGCTTTGAAATGAGCTGACCAGCACAGTTTAAGCAACTATATCTGTTGTTTTTATTTTTATTTTGTGCTCTATGGGCTTTTAGTCCCCATAGTTCTTGTTCATTTACAGTATTTATTGTTTCAAACATTTAGATTTTAAAGTGTAACTGCACCATAAATGGTGTTTTTTTATATCTGTAAAACAAAGTAATAGGACTGATCTGTGATGATGAGACACGTCGATGCTGGTGTTGATATTGACAAAATCCCAGTTGTATTATTAAAATCTGCGTTTTATGCGCTAAAAACTCATCTACATTATTTATTAAAAACACCCCAGGCTGGTTTTCATCGAGAGCAGTTCATGCAGTTACACTTTAAACATTGCACAAATTTACAATTAGGTCATTCAGAATTGAATGGAATAGAAGAATGATTTCATGATTTCATGATTTAAGCATTATTTAACCCATGACCTTACCTGGGGAAGCTATACAGAACTCTGATGATTACTTCATTCAATTATGCAAGTTAGTGATCATAACTTGGTGTTATAAAACAGTATTTGGTTGACCCTGGGTTGGTTTACCTTTGGTACGTTGCAAAGGTAGCGCATAATCTCTCCTATGTACTGAATAACAGTCACATTGTACTTCCTACAGTCACCCCAGAACTGGGAGGCAGAAAACTTACGTCTCAAAACAATAGTGATACCTATAAAAAGAAATATTACAGATAAATTGTATTCCTTACTGTAAGAGTATTCATTCATTTGATTAATGTGACTTGATTAATACATAAGGGGGCAAATCTGAAACTGGTCCCCATCTGAATGGGAAAAATATAATGTATCAAAACATAATAAACAGTATAAACAGTATATCAACGTTTTCTACTCAAAGAGAAACTACCGCTTATCTAATATTTTTTAAATATTCTACTGTATTATTACTGTAAGTAAATGTCCATATAAATGCTGACAAATGTACCTTTCTGTATTGCTCCACAGAGTCCCATTAGAAAACCAGCACTATGATAAAGAGGTAGGTAAATGTAAATCACATCGTCTGAGCGGACACAAGCGACAGACTGAAGGTAGGATGCCAGCCACACCCGCTCATGGTTGATTACTGCTGCCTTGGGCAAGCCTGCAACAGAACATCCACATGAGTTAAAATGCCAGTTAAAGGCAGGGAGCCTACCAGCAAGAGGTGCATACCAGAGGCTATCACAGCAATATGAGGTTGGATCACCTGTGGTTCCTGATGTGTAGATATACAGTGCCGGGCTCTTCAAGTGTGTGTTAGCCCTGAGCTGAGGTGACAGAGGTTGGTCCGAGGCCAGTTGGATCTTGTTCTCAGAGAGACTCTCTATGCCCTCAGTATCACAGTCCTCACTGAGGATAAATACACGGACCCTCTGCTCTTGCAAGGAGGGCAGCACCTCTACCACAGCATCCTTCAGTTCTACCACAACAGCAAAAGCGTTTAAAAAAAGTGATATTCTGATGCAGGAAACTTTACATGAAATTGGTTTTGTAATCTTGCGTGGTACTGCAGGTTGTAATTTAATTAAAATTGTTTCTTACCTGCACTAGCTATAAGGACCTTTGCATCACAACAGGAGAAACAGTGCAACAAGGATTTTGATCGGATGTTATAATTGAGAAGAGCGGCTGTGCACCCCAGCTTGGCCAGGCCAAGCCATATCCATACATAGTGAGGCTCGTTGCCCATAAGGATGGCGACGGTGTCTCCTTCTTTCACGTTGACATGCTTTGAAAGGACCCTCGCCACTCTATTACTTTGTTTATCAGCGTCGGTGTAACTATAAGAGCTCTTCTCAAAAATAATAAAAGGTTTATCCGGATGTCTTGCCACTTTATCAAGAAAGCAGTCTAAAATGCTGTAGAACGGCTTGCGTTTAGAGTATCTGTACAACTGAAACCCGAATTGGAGACCTGTGATTGCGTAATTTAAATCTTTAAAGAAATAAGGATTGCGTGCGTAAAAAAATAATGGTAAAATCGCTAAACTTGCAAGTATTGTGTAAAGAATATACATCATTATTACAGCCTATGGTACTAAGCTAATGTCACAAAATGTAATGACCTGTAGCCTAATGATCGAAGTCGATGGTGTTTATTCAAGAATTCACTGACCTTTGAACATTAGGCGCAGACTCGCCCTCCAACAACTATTGGCTTAGCCTATGATAGGCTATAACTATAGCAGTAGGGAAGACCTAACATAACCTGAAATGCTAGATATGTACCAAGGTAAAGTTAGAAGGAAATTGGATTTGTAACATATATAGATCAATAGCTAAAAGTAGGCATGGTCTAGAGACATGAAGCACATGTCCTTCTCGTCTCAGTCCCCTCTATAAGGGGACTTTTTAATGTTGTGAAATTATGAAATTATGAATTTATGATATTTTATGATACATTTTTCTAACATATCAATAGCTAGAATTGTCTAGAGTAGTGTTTGTCAACGTGGGCGGTACCGCCCCACAGGGGGCGTTGAGACGACAAAGGGGGGCGCTGGAATCAATATTTAGGAAAGGGGGGCGCTGACCTTCTCTTGGGGGGCGTTTGTTTTTTTGGCGAGTTTACACCAAATATTCATAACAATACCAGATAAACTATAGGCCTGCAACCAGGGCCGGACTGACTAGGAGAATCGGGGATTTCCCAAACTGTCGGTCAATGTTGCAAACGCTAGTGGCCCATCGTGCAAAAAAAAAAAAAAAGAAAAGAAAAAAACGCTGTTTAATCTCCCGTTCTCGCTTTGAGCACGGCCTGAATACAATGTAACAATTTTACTGGACCAATCCAAAATCAAAAAGAGGAGGAGGGTCGCCGAATCCCTGTCAATAACTGAACAATGCACTGCAGAGCGGTTTATAACACTATTACTACAGAAGTGCAGCCGAGGAATATTTAGTGCTTTAACATTTTCGTTTCTTCTTCAAATAAAATTATACGGTGAGAAACGGGAGATGGGAAAAATGAGTAGAAACGAGCACTCCAAGGCAGGTAAATGTCAGGGTAAAAAAATAGAACACGTTTAGACCACCGTCAACGCCAAGTGAGGGACGGTTATCACCTCGCATGCGGCAGTAGCCTAGCGGACAGGGCAGTAGCACTAACGAGACGTCAGTCAGGTCAGCATTTTTAACATTTACAAAATTAAGGGAGACCGTAATCAGCCCACGCTGTCGGCTCACTTAGCTGCACAAATCGCCAAATCTCTGACAAGCTGTCGCTGAGGTTACTTGTATTGCTCGCGGGTGGCGGGTTGCATTTTGCCAATGACAACACGAAGTAAAATGACAGCAAACATGGGCTGCATTCCGGCAAAAGGGAAAACGTTTAAGATTAAAAGTTTCGTTAGTAATTGTAGGATCATGTCATATGCCTACATAGGCTACTGTACATAATTGGTTGACTATTCTTCATCCAGTTATGTCTGTATCACTCCCTCACTCACCCGTGGTCCTATACACGAAGATCTCTGAAAACCACCTTCCACGCATCCATTTACAATTCTATGAATATGTATGGCGGAGATGCATCGTAAATAATTGGAAAACCGGGGACACTTTTAATCCATAATTTCTTCGCGTGAGTTTGGTTGTCGCCGAACTCAGTCACTGGTCGCGCTCACTGTACATTAGAACTGCATATTTTCAGCCCTAAACTCTCACTGTGCCATGCCGCGCTGAAACTTTTCTCTGTGCGTTATAAATCGGACTTGTACGGAATCCTGGAGAGGACACGTGGAAAGAAAAAAAAAGAGCACTGTTGTATAGTGCGAACAAAATAGGAATTTTCCTATATTTTGTGGACACGAAATAGGAATTTGTGCGCACAAAAAATGATATTGTGCCCACAAAATAGAAATGTGTGCGCACAGTTTCTATATTGTCTATCTACGTGTCATATGAAATTAGCCCCTCTGGAAAAATATTGCCTGCGAATGAGATGGCGTCTTTGGCGAGCCCGTGTATTCACAGGGTCAAGAACAGAGAGCGTTAACGGGCGTTAAGGGACCTGGATAATGGATAGGGGGGGCGCTGACCCCAAAAAGGTTGAGTACCACTGGTCTAGAGACATGAAACACATGTCATTCTGCTCCTCTCAGTCCCCTCTATAAGGCACACCTTTTAGAAATTTCGAATTATGAAATTATGAATTTATAATATTTTATTATTAATATTTGTAACATATATGGATCAATAGCTAAAAGTAGGCGTGGTCTAGAGACATGAAACACATGTCATTCTGCTCTTCTCAGTCCCTTGAGTCGAGCAGAATGACATATTTTTCATGTATCTATACCATGCCAAGTGTGTCTTTTATGTTTATCTGGGGGGGACAAATACACATGTTCTAAATATTAAGGGGGAGGCATCCCCTGCACCCCCACTGGAGTCTACGCCTATGCTGTATGTGTTACATGTTACTGCCTGGTCAGAGATGTGGAGCAGCAACCCCACCTACGACCATCAGGGGGCAAACATGACCTAACAACAAACACACCTCCCTTTAGAGAAAACATAAGAGTGTAACAGAGGTCTTGCAGGCAGGTTGAACAGAAGAAGATCTTCAGAAAATGTCTTGTTCAGTCCACATCCTGTAATGGCATCAAAGTGGTTTGACCTGTTTGAAAGGGTTGAAAAGTTTCAATTCATATTCAACTGTGAAGTAGGCTGGTCTTGACGCAGTTAGCCAATGCTTTGTCCCAGACATTACACAAGAGTTAAGACAAATAAATGTGATATACAGTATTTAGCTAGCCTAGTATAACCAAGAACTCACAAAAATGTGACACTATATTGTCATTTGACCTTTAGTCTGCTAAAGGTCAAATGACAATATAGTGTCACATTTTTGGCTATTAAGGCTATTATAAAAAGAAAAAAAAATATAT
>JAODLL010004396.1:0-11150 GCA_026546735.1 Forbesichthys agassizii | reverse complement strand
GTGCAGTAAAACAATCACTTTTTGGGATAGTATCATACAGATTTCCAAAGGATTCTTTATGGGAACATTCGATTGCCGTTTTTTTTTCTCCATTATAATCTATGCAGTCTCAACAGCAAATTTCAACAGCAGCTCAAACTGAATTGTTTTATTTTATTTTCATGACACACTTGGAAGATATGGGAAAATAAAGCCCAGGTCTAAATTGTCCGTATTTCCCTTTTAAATGTGAATGTGAGTGTGGCTGTGTGCGCTAATATTCGTGTGGTTGTGTGTGTTTGTGCAAACACTCATGCACATGCACAGGCAAACGGACGTCCATGCAATAGCAGTACCGGACGCAGTTGTTGTACAGTATATGTATACCTGGATTTCAGCCTAGCATTGTAACTATACAGTATGTTCACGAGCTCATGGCTCCAATGACGTCAGTCAGGCCTGTGTAAAATAGAGCAGAGCCTGTTTTCTTCAGTGCCCAGGTTCTGTGTTTTTCATGACCATTGTAAACTAATAGGTTCCCTTTCACCTCACACTCATGATCAACCAAACGCACCCCAGCAAATTGCATACACACAAACTTGCACACACACACACACGTCTCATTCCCTCACAGCTTCAGTGAGGCATCGGTCAGTGCCGTCGCTGGCCTCCACGCGCTGCTTGCGGCCCTTCCTGTGCCCTCCCCCGTCCACCCAGGAGTTGTGGATCACAGTGCCCCCGCTGGGCGCCGGGTCCACCTGCAGGAGTGACACCACCCGCTTCTTGACGCGCGTTTTCAGGGCACGCCGCAGCTTTTGCCGGGTGAAGGCGTAGAGCAGCGGGTGGAAGATGGTGGTGCCGTAGGCCATGGCCAGGAAGCAGAGGCGCAGACGCACCAGGCCGTCGCTGGGGCCCAGGCACAACACCAGCACGTTGACCACGGAGAGGGGCGCCCAGCACCCCAGGAAGGTGGAGATGATGATCAGGGACATCTTCAGCACGCGTCGCTGGCGCTCACGCCGGTCCCTATGGCGACGCACCGCCCGCCGCAGGGCGATGATGGCCGACACCGATGCTTGCACGCCCACGGAGGAGACGGTGTGCGGAGGGGGGACAGAGGCGGGTGTGGTGGCAACGGGCGTGGTGGCGACTGGCGTGGTGGCGACGGGCGTGGTGGCGGCGGTGGTGACGGTCGTCGTGGCGCCGCTGTCTGACGTCGCCAGGGGAACGGCGGTGGAGGAGGAGGGGGGCGGCGGGGAGGTCGGGGTGGGCGTGGCCGGGATGAGCGGCGGGTGGGTGAGGCGCTGGCTCTGGCGGGACGACGCCGCCACCGGCGTCTCCGCCTCCGGCGCAGGGCTCGACTCCGCCGCCGTTCCCCCGTCACCACGGCGACGGCGGGGGAGGAGGCGGCAGCGGCAGCCTGGGTCCTTGGCGCGCGCTGCGCGCATGACGTGCGAGCCAATGCGGATGTTGAGCGCCTGCAGGATGCGGGAGTAGGTGAACAGCATGACCACCACGGCCGTGAAGAAGCACGGCACCTGCAGCAGCAGGTGGTAGTACATGGCCAGGCCCGTGTGGTACCCCTGGCCGCCTACGCACAGCAGGGTCCGGTTGTGCCAGGCCGGATGGCGCCCCTGGTGGTCGGGGGAGGACGGAGAGGGGAGCGCCATCCCTCCACCGGCTGTGGTCCCCGCCTCCTCCTCGTCCTCCTCCTCCTCCGCCACCCCGGGCCGCGAGGGAGGCAAGGCGGAGGCAAAGACATCCCCCTCCAGGAGTGGCAGGAAGAAGACAGCCAGCGACACGGCCCACACGGCCGCCAGCAAGGCGGCGGCGCGCCGCGGCGTCAGCAGGCGGCTGGCGGGCCGCACCGAGATGTCGTAGCGGTCCAGGCTGATGACCAGCACGTTGACCGCCGTGGCCACGCTGGCAAAGGTGACGCACGCCTCATGGAAGCAGCACAGCATCGCCAGGCCACCGCCGCTGCCGCCGTCGCCAGGCAACAGCACCACGGCGGCGGTCAGCGGCAGACACAGCAGGCACACCAGGACGTCCAGGACGTGCAGGTTGACCGTCACCAGGTTGCTGACGGAGTCCACCAGGTTGGACTGGGAGCAGTACAGCACCAACACAGTCAGGTTGCTGCTGAAGCCCAGCACCAGCTCCAGCATCAGGACGGTGGTCAGCGACACCTGAAAGCCCAGAGGGTAGGGGGCGCTCCACTCGTCCTCCGCATTCGGCCCTCCTCCGCCGCCTCCCCCTGCTCCTCCTCCATCCAGCGGCCCCGCCCCCTGACCGTCGCTGGTCTCCAGGAGGTTGCTGTAGCCTTCGGTCTCCATTGGCAACGCAGCGCGTTCTCACGCATAATAAGAGCCCATGGCGCGTGTCTCCGTTGGCTCTACACGGTGACAGGTGGCACGCACATCGGCGTCTGGGGTGCTGTGAGGGAGGGGACACACAGAGAGAAACAGTGTAAGGGGCGTGGTTTAGTGCTCCCGCGCTAAAGGCGGAGTCAGAGATTGTTAGCTTACTGTCCTGTGTGCGTGCTGAAAGTATAATCTGGTGTTTCTACGCAGCCCAGGCTATGTAAATAGGAACATAAATAAAGTGGTGCAGACCGAACCATACAACAATGTCCTAGCCTTCACAATGCGTTTCCAATGTGTGGGGCTTCTCAGGTACCCTGCGGCGTTGAAGGGAGAGGTGTTTGTAAATGATAAACAAAATGATTGCCTCCACCTTTAAAGGTTAGCTCCTTGGTCTGTCTTGACACTGCCTGTTGCGGTCGGTGACAGGGCGGGCCCAAAAGCAATAACGCCAGGAGGCAGAACGCACAGGTGGAGTAATAAAGGTCTTACTCAGGGATCGTAGTCTGGGTACAGGCAGAGGTCAGTAACAGATAAACAACAGGCATAGAGGCACAGAGGGGGGAACTGGCTGGAAACGCCATGGAGGTACAGGCAGGGTTCAGTAATCAGTAGAGGCACAGCAGGGGCACAAGAGTTAACAGTCCGGCAGCGCGTACAGGAAACAGGTGTATTAAAGACAAACGGGGAAACATAAATCCCGGACCGGAGCACAGAAACAAGGGGAACGGGGAAACATAACCACCTGCCGTGACACTGCCGCTACAAAAAACGTTTGCTTTGCTTTGAAACTCAAGAGTGGCAGGCGCTCCTCTCCACTTCCCCACTAGAGCCACATGCACTTTATTGCACAGTAGTGTTCCACAGCGCGATCTGTGTGCTGATAGGGAGGACGGGAATGTGCGTTATGAAGGGGGGAGGGGTGCTGTTACGCAATGGAGTAGTGCGGTACCGCCAACACAACATTGAGTCATTGTCACATTGTTGTGTTGCACCAGTGATGCTGTGAAAAGTGAAAAGTCTGGTCAATTTCCTTGGCAGCTAAAGTGTGTCGTACGGTGCTGTTGACACGGATGCTGCAGTCTCACAGGATTTAAGCAGGAAGCAGAAAAATGTTCAGCACAAGCTCATTGGGAATCAGCTGTGTGTCACTGCGTGTGCGTGCACCTGTGGGGGAGTGCACAAGCCTGCCCAAACCAACCAAAATAATCTAACAAGGCACATGGGAATTGTTTCACAGCAACACAGCTACTGTATTGCTGTATTGTGCTGAACTCTGGCACAGGCTGGTAAAGAGCTGATCAGCCATCTCAAGCTGAGAGAGTGGGAGGCTGTTTGATTCATTCTTACACAACATATAATATATAGGTCAGTGAAAATGTTTCCACTATATGCATTCCCGAGCTTCACTTGAAATTAAATGAATGAAATTATTATTTTACGATATGGAAACATTTCAGTCATAAGAACCTTTCTATTGAATTCATGACATACATTCAGTATAGCCTGGTTAAAGCCATCCTGATTTAGCAAGTTCCGCCTCTGCGAACAGTTTGTTAGCTGGGCAGAGAACCACAGGCCACTGGCTATTGCTTTCAAATCAAATTTAGTTAAGATTAAAGTCTGGAAACCCTGTTCGCATTAACATTTTTACAGCCAATCTGCTGGCGGTAAAATGTGTGTTTGAAATGGTGGTAGATCTAGAACAGTCCAATAGTTTCATAATCATTCAGAGGTCTACAGCCAGAAGGAAACAACACGTCCCAATGGTTTTCTGCCAGACCTCATTCACAAAGTGAATTTTAAGTCTGGTTACACCACACTATAGAATTTAAGTGCCTGTGTTTGGAAATGAATTCCCACATGATGATCGTATGCTCTGAAAGTCAAATATTCTGTTAATGACTTTATTTGTAAATCACAGAAAAAATGGTATTGCTCTGATTGCTGATCCAATCAGAACAATATTTTTTTGTTCTGATGGTGATCCAATAATCTGATAATGAATCGCAGTTCATTTCAATTCCCAGTGGAGCAAATCAGGCAGAGCTTGCTAAATCAGATGGTGAGTGAATCGTTTTCTGAACTGATACCAGGTTGTCCCCTAATTTGCTGTCACCACCTGTTGGAAGTTAGATTAGATATACATTATAATTAATTATTCCAGTGCCACTGATTATGCATGAGCACTGTTGGGTTGTGGGTAAGAGGAGGATCATGCGGTACATGCATGAAGCTATATAAAAAGGAGTGCATGTCGAGATAGCAGACGCCTAGCTGAGTGTGGCGGCAGTTAATAGTTTTCACAGGGAGACGTAATGAAGACGCATGGATCAACTATACATGGACAGTAGCACATAAACAATGTTATCAGAGAAGGAACAACCTTGCCAGCCCTTCCCCATTCACTTCTGATTTCTCAGACATGCTTAGGCCTACATTTCATGACCCCCCTCCCCCACAACCAACCACCATTCATTCCTCTGTATTGCTTTTCCAGTTCAGCTGACCTATACCTATTAGCAGAGCATGCTTCATATTACCGTTTGCTCTCAAATTCTTGGTTTATATGGCTTGTGTCTCCAAATAAATAGCTCACACACTCCTCAATTGGGATTCACCTCTCCCCACGTCCACTATTTATCTTTTACAACACAACTATCCACGAAAGCATGATTGACTCTTTAGGGAGGAGTAGAGAGAGTTTTGGACTTAGAAGCTCTGTGGGAATGTGTGTACACAGAGGAGAGCAAGCATTTAGGTGGGGGAATTATATTATATATATTAGTCTAACTGAAGTAACTACGCAAACAGTCAAACTGAAAAAATGGCGTCAACGTTTTTTTTACTATACAGTTAAGTAGTTTCTGCAATTTAAAAATAAATATTTTTCTCCAAAACAAAAACAATTTGAACTCTGAAACTTTGTCACACGATAACGTGTGTATCAAGAAGTTCATTTTTAACTACATTCTTACTATGATACGTTGTTTCTGCGGTTAGCCTTTGGACAGCAGTATATCTCTCATAGATACAGTATAACTGACACATTGGCTTTTGTCTCGCGTAAATCCCTCACTCACTGTCTCTTGTGTGGAACAAACCCGTAGGCACAACAGAGTTTCAGTACGGAACGCTGGACTCTCTTAATCCACTAATGGGTTCCGTGGGGCTTGTGGTGTTGCTGGAACATCGATTTAAGGTATCATCGATCTGCCAATTTCAGCGGCCTGAGGCAAGAGAGCACACAAACACACACCATCCTCTTTCTGACACCACACGAGTTTTTGTGGTCCTATTTCAACAGCGGCTGATAAATGTGCCACAAGGCCAATGAAGACAATGTTTTAAAAGTTCAAGGTAATAAACATTTGTTTTGGAAAACCCATATTACTGTGGTAATATGGATTCGATACTTTTAGTTTCGTCTATGTTGATTGAAGTGTTAGCGTGATCCCCGATTGCCCTCTTTACTCAGTACAAAAACATGATGAGATATTGATTTGGTAGGGAAAACAAAACCATGTAAAACACTTACATAAGCCTCCTATTTTACAATTATTACAATTATTTCAAGTGATTTTAGGAAATGCGCAATGTGTTGCTCTAAAATATCACTTATGTTGCATAACATTTTAACAGATGGTGTCTTTCTAAGGACATATGGACTGTGTATTTGACTGTGCTATTGGAGTGTCATCCAGTTAGTATTTCAGAATGAACCGACTGACTGTACATTGATAACAATTATGTATATCAATACTGCACAGGTCAAAACATGTGCAGGTTGTATGACCCACAACTTGGTGATAGATGCTCAACTGTTTGGAACTGATTGTGAAGAGCACACACAGTCATTTCTAAAGGCATGGTGACCTTAGCCTCGCGAGACCATCCTGGGGTGCATTTCCTCTTTAACGACGATTAACGTTTTTTACCAAGGATGCATCCAGTGGTGACTTGTGTGTGAACTTGTCCCTGGAATATCCCAGAATGCATTTTGAGTTATTGTGTCATGAAATGCTGTTTTAAGAGATTTTGAATATATATGTTTTAACTTCAGATCTGTGGTCGATTTATCAAGATTCTAGTTTAAAATTTGCTACAAATATTTCGTAGATGTGAGGTCCCGCTAACAGACCGGGACAGCCATGATACCTTGCCGGCTATTAAGCGTTCAGTGTTGTCATGCCTAAATATTGCGCGATAGCCTAGAACAACAGCCAAGAATATGTATCTCAATCTAGATATGTCCTGGCGTTCTTGCAAGACCATTCTCAGAAAGACACTTGGCAAGAGCGTACCTCTCAAGAACACAAGTGCGTACCTAGCGTTCTTGGAATTGAGAATCTCCACACTGGCCTGGGAAAGCCTTGGGATTCCCCAGTCAGAGCTGGATAATGTGGCTCGAGAAAGAGAAGTTTGGGGTCCCCTGCTGGAGCTAAAACACATTCAATGGGTGGCTCCCAGATGGATATGTCTAACAGACCAAACATCTGGCGTGTCAGGTTAAGGTGACATTACAGTGGACATAAAAACATAACCAAATTATGATTATATTATTATTGGTTTATGCTTATCCCCTCTGTCGAAAAGAGCACACATCCAGCATCACTTATGATCAGAAACTCTTGGCTTTAACTGTGAGGGGATGACTGCTGCCCTGATGGACCGACTATGCTAAAAAGAGCATAAGAGTAGAATATACTACTGAGTGCAACATTGAGCTACTATCAGCCATATGCATTTCACTTGTGATTAAGTGGTAAGCCAGCCTATTAGTAAGTTATTTGAAGAGCACTCGATATGCCACAAGCCCTTTGCATAAGCAGCCGGGAGTTTAACCCATAGGACTGCCTAAAGTAGGCCTACAGTATACATATTTCTGATTTCTGAAAAGGAGAGAGAGATTGCAAAGAGCAAATGCACTATCCACATTTAACAATACAGTAGTGTTTTATGAAGGCAGAAAAGAGATTCAAGGTTCTCAATCCTTCCCGATAAAGAGTTCAACTATATGTGCTGTTATTGCATGTTGTGGGTCATCATCGACCAAATGAAATGAAAGTAGCCCTTCTTTGTGCTTCAAAGAAGTCAATCAAGAAATCATTAGCCATAAGCAAGGTGAACTTTAGCAGCATAGCCCATCTGAAATGTGGTTGACAACCTAGTCAGGGAAGGGGGCAGAAAGAGATGGGGGTTCCAGACAATGACTTATTAAAATACTAAAATGTTTTGAACGTCTCACAAGCTGAATTAATGCTACGCTTTGGAAACAAACTGCAAACACAGGAAATGCAAAACGGTCCCTTTAAGGTTTGAATATATTGTGTAAGTGAGATTCCTAAGGGAAGGCTCAATGAGACATGGGATTAACTTCAAACAGACTTCTAGAACTCTATGACCCAATTTACACCTGGGGTCTGTATGTGCATATCTTGTCTGGATAATGGAAAGTGTATGTTAATGCAGACAGTGGTTCTAAACAGGGGTGGGGGAGCACCTTGGGGAGAGGCACAAAATGGCATGGGCTCAATTTATGATTAAAAAAATATATATTTTAAATAATTCATTATGTTGAACCATATGTAATTACAGCAACAGCATTATTTCACTACTGTGTAAGGGTAAAATTGAGGACTTGGTGTAAACAATATGAGCAACAAGCTATCGTAGCCCATTACATTTCAGACTTATAAGACTATAAATATTCACTCAGACCTTGAGAATTGTGTGCAGTGTTACAAAGCCAATTTCCTTCATTGATTCTAACAGACAGAAACAGAATCGTGAAATGCAATATACTAAATTTAACATGCTACCTTGGACTTACTAATTGAATGGTATGTTGTTAACCCTGCAACTTCCGTTTAGTACATTACAAGTTATATAGTCAATGTCATCACAGCCAACCTCAACCAATCTGCTGTTTCTGTTGGATAACATACTGTATATTGTATAGCTGCCTGTTAAAAACATCAAGATGCTGTACACACTGTGCCAGTGAAATCAGCACAACCTGAGCCCAATGCTGCACCAATGCTGCACCAATGCACCAATGGTGCAGCATTTAGACCATGTTCTAGGACCTGGGTTTGTTGCGTGTTGCTTTTTATACAGTTATCGAATATATTTTCTGCATCAATTGTTTATTGCCTATAGGCTGAAATGTATGTAATTTATGTATGTATGTAAAAATGTAATTTGACTGAATTCTATCTCATGATTTCTGCACCTGATAGTTGATGCCATTTTTGAAATGCATTTACTTTTGAGATTTCTGTTCCACTGGACAGCTAGGATTTAAGATTGTGTTAAGTTAAACATCTTTATTCTTCTTTATTCTTAGTTCTTTATATAATAAATATAGCTAATAGTATGGGGTAAAGTTTGAGCATTTGACAAGAAAAGAAAGAGAGGATCCTTATGTCTGCAAGGATGATAATGTAGAGCGAGTACTGTAGTGAAGACAAACGGTGGCCGTCGCAGTTCGCTGACTCACGGCAGTCTTAGGTGTTTCTAATGTCCGCAGTGAGACAATCGATCAAAGGCTTAATTTTCCCCGCTCAATTCATCCAGCAGCGCTAACAGCTGGCTATAGGAGCACCATCCCTGGCATGCTCCCAACAAGCCTGGGCAGGCATCTAACGCAAAGCCTGCCTCTTTGGCCACTGTAGCCCTGGGCACCTCTGGCACTGCCAAGTTCTCTGGGCCCTGCAGTGGAATGTGAGCTAAAATGTGAGGGGCATTACAGACTGGGCAATGTTTTACACATAACTTTTATAGACATGCTTTTATGTTGTTTTATTTAATGATGTGTTTATTCATCTGTTGTCATGATATATTATACATTATATTCCAATAATTAAATGTGTTCGTGTTGTTTGTTTTGCTGTGTCTTCTCTCTCTGCAAAGAACTTTAAAGCACATTTAAGGTCGGCGGAGTCAGTCATTCTGGAGAAAGATTGTTGATATTTGAACTTGACCAAAAACAAAAACACCTCTCTCTCATATTGCGCTCTGTTCCCCACATTGGACACGCATTGTCAAGGATAGGATGTTGTGCGGTATGGTCTGCACCACTTTGTTTGTGTTCTTATTTACAGAGCCAGTGTGTAGAAAATCTTATTTATTTTTCAGCGTGCATCAAGAATTGGCAACTATTAGACCTAGATATTTGCTAAATGTTACTGAAAGGTATTAGCTTATAATAGCTGACAACACATTTAAAGAGCATATATTTCACTCCTTTTAACAATACCATGTGCTTTTTAATTTATACAAAAAAAATCTTAGACTATTTTTTACTGCTTGTTTTTCTGCCCATCTGTAAGAACAGGCTGTTTTCTTTGAGTGTTTTTATTTAGCAACAGCTCAGATTGGCTGCTATATTGGAACGTCAGTTCCTAAGGGCTGCAAATCAAATCTTATTAAATCAGGAAACTATGGCAAAATGCAAATAACTATGCAAGGGCAATGAAAAGAACAATGTGAGTGCTTCTGTACATGACAATATATGATTTCTTCTGCCAAGCCTGCTCACGGTAAACCCTGCAACTACACCTATTCATGCTTTCACTCACCCATGATGAAGTCTGGCATGCATATTGCACATAATGTATTCCATGCTGCCTCACTTGCATAGCCACCAACCACCAACACACGGTCTCAGTCCTTTTGCCTGCTGCAGATGGATGTAGCTTGCGTGTCCCAGCAACGGCTGAATCCCTTTCACACTCGTGCCTGAGACAAGTTAGGGCGATGGGGTTGGAAGTTGCGTGAGGTAAGACAGGAGAGATTGATGGATGGGAGGGAGGCTTTGAGATACACAGACGGGCCATGTACTCGCTGGAGGGGAGTGTTTGTTCGCTGTTCCCACACTCGATCCATCTCTCTTTTCAACAGGTGCCCCGCATCACTTCATCTCTTCTTCATCCATCTTACAGTGCTGCTAACACCACTTAACTCCTGCCTCTTATTTGTACCTTCTTCCTTCAATGGTGCTGTTTTATCTGAATGCCAAACTGGCGTGACAAGCTGTAATGCGGTTGCCGTGGGTCACAGCTTTGCGAAACCATCAGAGGCCTTGTAGAAACGCTTTGTGTGGGTTGTTAAATTAAATTGAGCCCAGTCAAGGTGTATCGAACTAACCAGCACATCAGTTTAGAAAATATGGCCGGTAGGTAACACTATACAGTCTAGGAGACCTTGCTCTCTAGGAAGTCGTCATTACCAGCTGACATGGTGCTGGATGGATTTCTGTGGCATTTCATTTGACTCCCACATCCACTACTAAACACACAGTACCGTATCGAACCGGTATGAACGCCCTAGTCTGTAATTTAGCCATTACATGTGCCACACATCCCCACGCCCTAATCAAGGCTATCACATAATCACAGCTCCTTAAAACCAAATCAAAATCAAGGTTGAAAGCTGGTGAAATGAAATAAAGCTGAGACATGCCCAACGTGAAGAGCATGCTAGACACTGATTCTAGGATATGTTTTCAAAGAAAAATGAAACAGAATGGTAGTGATTGGAACAGCATTCATTATGTTGCTATTATTTTCATAAGTATGTCTACATTAAGGGTCTTGAAGTGATTCTCCTGTTTTGCAGTGATTTCTTCTTGCCTTTTAAAAGATAAGTTCACTTATTCAACCAAAAATTTCTAAAAAGTATATGTCCCATTCCTTAATAATGGTGTGTATAACTAACCTGACATCAAATCCAATCCAATCCACTTTATTTATAGAGCACATTTTAAAACAACTAGGCTGACCAAAGTGCTAACATTACATAAGT
>JAODLL010004395.1:0-11151 GCA_026546735.1 Forbesichthys agassizii | reverse complement strand
ATACATATATATACATACATATATATACATACATATATATACATACATATATATACATACATATATATACATACATATACATACATATATATACATACATATATATACATACATATACATACATATACATACATACATATACATACATATACATACATATATATATATATAACGTTTGTCTGTTTACAAAAAACCTGAAAGATGCCCAATTAAGATGCTATTTGACGGGATGCACCAGAACTAACTTTTTTTAATAGCTGTTGAAACAAAACATTTGAACGAAATCGATAGAAAATAAAAGCAAAGACAGTGCGCGGTAGATTAAAACATTCAGTATTTCACTGTTAGATTATTATTTTTAGCCCAGACGTACGGTACATTATGTCATCGTTGTTGTTGAACAGTAAAATGGTTTAGAGTACGGTATGACTATGCAATATGCTTGTCTTGGAATAAAACTTTAAACGGGGAGCCATTCGATTTATGAAGTAGGCTATACCTACAATATGAAGGTTACCTACTACGGTACCTGTATGGTAGTTTACCAAGTTCTCCCGCATCATTGGGACGACAGAGTTTGAATTAATAAAAAAAAAAATAAAAAAAATAGTTTGACTACTATTGAAAGTGCCCTTAATAGTAGGCAAGTTAGCCTACCTCTTCTGTCAAGTTGTAGCTCACTAGATAACTAATAGTCGTAAACTGTAACAACGTTGTAACCACAATCTGTCAACCTGACTGACGTTCCATGGAGAGACGAGTATGTTTGAAGTCAATGAAACTGCTTATTTTGGTCTTTCTCCAGCATGTCTCGGGTCAGCAAGAGCGTCTCGCTTGTTGCCAGGCGATCACTTGCGCTTTCAAAATTTCTAACATAGGCACAGTTCTTTCCTCAACTGTGAAATAATTAAATAATTATGGGGGGGGACGACACAAATCCACCTGTTTGCAATATTGGTGGGGGACATGTCCCATCCGTTTCCTATGCCAGTGTACTCTACAGCAACATAATCATTAGTTACCAGGTAAACAACTTTCCTCTTTACCGTTGTCAATAATGCAGCAGTCAGTAAACTATATACCTCATAAAAAATGCATTTAGCTTTGCTAATCCCTGTTAAAACGCAGTTGTTCTGTGAAAATGGCAAAACTAAGTCAACATTACTGTAGTACTGTACTTCTTGCAGAATTATGAATCTCAACGCAAGAGCTCATTAAATGATAGCTTATTTAACAGTACTGTAGCACTTCTGTTTACTAAACAATTATGACTATTCGATGTACAGTACAGGTACCGTACCAGTATACCACACGTTGCCGGTAAATTGTTTGCTACGGTACTGTAGCTCTAGTAAATGCCACCGGATATTAGAACTTTCTTGTCATTTGTAAG
Source organism: Forbesichthys agassizii (assembly GCA_026546735.1). Taxonomy (NCBI): domain Eukaryota; kingdom Metazoa; phylum Chordata; class Actinopteri; order Percopsiformes; family Amblyopsidae; genus Forbesichthys; species Forbesichthys agassizii. Next base: position 9,758 of record JAODLL010004395.1, on the reverse strand, counting down.
CTTTGTAAATAAGGTCTGACAACAGGCGCTCGTCAGTCTATATTCGACAGTGGATGCCAACCGCTCTGTGCACTCAGTAGCGCCTTATCCGAATTGGATTGGCTAACTAGCTGGCGAGTATGCAGTTAGCGTGCTACGTTAGCTTGCTAACAACACCATAAACGATATAAATGCAAAGCGACTGAGAAGCCCACAAACTTGTACATACCGGCACATATGAATACTTAGGTGCTAGCTGTTGTTCTCGATTCTTCACCCTTTTAAAAAACATGGCTTGCTTTCTAGGCAAGTATCGACTTGTAAAGTCACATTCCAGTTCCTTCAAGTAAGTCTAGTGTAGCCAGAGAAAAACAACAGAGTTGGCTTAAGTATTAGAGACTGGCAAAAACAGCATTTGCCAGGATGTTTCCTTTCTTATGATTGGTACGACACTGTAATAAGCCAGTGACTAAACGGGAAAGGAGGGGAATCACGTTCCAATTGGCTGAAAAAGCAACGTGACATTATTAAGCAGACGAAAACACTACCACAGCATTACACTGCTTGTATAACAAGATGTTCATGTCTGCCAAGTAGTTTGGTAGTAACTGTTTGGCAGATGTTTAATTACATTCAAACGTGGCCTGATTTGTTTTTAAAAAACATTTGGATATTTATTGCTAAGAATCTAAGCTATGTTTGATCAAATATGCCTAATAACAGCAGATGACTACTATTTGAATAATAATGCAGTTGTTTGTGCACAAGGCTCTGTTTAGACCTCATATTTATACATACCTTTGTCATCAAAACTGAATGAATCATTTTCATTATGCCTTCAATAAACCCCAATCAAACTTTCAACCATGTACCGTAAATGTAGTATCCATGCAAATATACAAGCCTTTCTCCTGTTTTATATAAGCATTTTTTTAACAGAAAAGCATAATCCTGTTAAGCCATATATTGGAGCAAACTAATTGGCAAATAGCTTCACCAAACAAACAGTACTCACAACATGACAATACGTGAAAATATTACAATGCACTTAGAATGAGGAACAAATTACACAAACATGCAAACACTGGTTTGGGGGAATAGATCATTTCCAAGCAAAGGAAACAGACACAATAACCACAATAGCTGTAAAAATAATTACCATCATAACAAAATATTGAATAATATGTGAAAATAAAATAGTAAACACCAATACAAAAAATGTGAATTATAACAAAACTGTGATGGAATAAATATATACACAGAACATTAACCACAATATGGATATCATGAGGAAAGCAAATAAACTTTGGACAAAGTGAACCATTTTGCAAATCACATGAGTATATCATGGGGAAAAAACGAACACGATTTTCAAAGATTGAATTAATTTGAATTAGGTTTAGAATAAAATGCTCCCTTTTCACAGAGATTTTAGTCTAGACCTAGGTTTAATCCACAATTGAGAAGCGGTTAAAAACATTAACAAAAAAACCGAACAAGTGCACATAAAGCCCATAAAGGTGGTGGGGTTCAGTTCAAAGAGACATTACCTCCCAATCCTTAACATTGATGTTGGTGATAGGTTCATCGCTGGAGGCCTCAGACTCCTCATTTTTCTTGACAACCATAAAGCCGGGCTCTCGACCAACACCTCTTACCCCCTCTCCATACATATCCGGACTCCACTGGATGAAAAACATATACAGGTGATCTGACCTAGATGGAGGTACAAAGGAAAATGTTTTTTAATATGTTCTAACCAGGTTGGCAAAACAGATTGTTTTTATACTGTAGGTACACTCTCTTTTGTGTTGTTTTGGTTAGAAACTAACAGTGCATGCCCTTCTCACACCAGAGTGCTGAAAGTCAAGATTCCCTTAAAGTGAAGGGCAGGACGTAATGTTTAATATTGTTAAAGTGAGGAGTACAATCAAAGAATGTATCTTTAATGCCAGAGAGATACATTTGCTTCCCTGTACTGAATTAAGGGGTGGAATACCGCATTAATCTGGTCCAGCCACACTTAATCCAGTAACATTTTGATAAACAAATTTCCCTGATATTCCAATGATTTGACCTAAAGAAAGTATTAAAAAAAAATGGAATTCCAAGATATTCAAGGAATTCCATGACCAGTGTTATGACCTAAGATTTGATTTTAGCAGGGTGGGCCTGTTCTGGCCTATTCAGCAACATGCTTACAGTAACATACAGGTCCATTCAATGCTTTCTTCACACTTCCATGTGCTGCCGCTGATCTAGGTCAAACCATGGTGTCTGACAGTGTGTACTGTACTGCTGGAAGAGGTGCCAATGCACCGAACCAGTCCTACTAGGCTCCAGTGGGTAGGCAAGACATGGTAGCAACAATTGTCTGTCTGTTGTTCATGAGAAGTAGTACAGCCCCACCCCCCCATCCTTTTTATTAACAGCTGTGTCCCTTGGCTAATGTGGATATCCCCATAGATAGGTATGGGCTACAAACATCTTTTCTCTATATCAAGTTTACTTAACATAAGGATAACAAAGATTCCTTGCACAAGCAAAGTGACTAATAACTGAAATAGTGAAAATAGGCATGGTGGTGTATCCAGATCAAAACAATATTTTTGTGAATAGTTTGGACACGCTCCATTGGGAAGTATTCACAGTCGTTGCCTCCTAATGGATGTAGACCTCTGGTTAATGTTCAAACTATAAAATAGCCTTTAACCAATAGACGTTACTGTTTTGATTGCCTCATCTAACTACCACCATTTTGAAACACATTTGACTTTAAAGTCATCTCACTAACCCACCCTGATTGGTTTGCCAGCAGGGTGGCTGTGAAAACGCTAACAGGGTTTCTAGACTATAATCTCAGAGAAAATGTAGATGTGAGAGCAATAGTCGTGCGGAGCCAGGCTAGGTGGTAACATGTCTAACAAAAAAATCTAAGCGGTAGTGTAAAAGTATTTGCCGTGTATTTTTATTATTGTTCTGACAGTGAAATATGGCATAATATGACATTTACATTTAGTATCAATATCATGGGAGGGAAAACGAAATAGCCATGATAAAGAGGTAGCAACATGTTGCTCATCTCCTTCGCTGTCTGACAAGAGATACAAAGAGACCAGTGAGCTGGAAGCCAGAGAATTATGACTTGGCCTTGTCAAATCAATCGTGCTTCTGTCTCCAAACTAAATGGCTTTCTCAGAAAACCCCATTCATCGAATAAGGCTATTGCTTAAGTGGTATTTATTTGGTAGAAAAACATGTCAATGCTTGCATGGAATGGCATATCTTCTTTTTAATGTGCCTCTTTCTGACATGAGGCATGATAAACTAAACAATAATTGTGCCGAGTTGGCAAGATGGAACCTGTGCAAAAAAATAAAATAAATAAATAAATAAAATAAATAAATCAAAGCGGGAAAGCCCCATACAACAGCAAGTCTATTTATGCTTGAATGATGGGACTGTAGTACAGATCGAAAATAATAGCCATGCAGATTTTCAATACATGATAAACACTTTGTGCCTAGTTCATTACAGAAGAGGCAAATGGCATTTGAGAGGCTGCATAGAGAATGTGCTATAGCAGACCCACTTAGTGGCATGTGCTGTGTGTAAGCCAGCATGAGAAATGGTGTGATTCCCTGCACACAGTATGAATAATAAACCATACTGCTGTCTGAAAGGGTCAGCACAGGAAGTTTGACAGAATATAATCAGCAAATGTACAACGATATAGTGTCAGTATATTTCAATATATATATTGTAATCGGTTACAATGACATAATTAGCCTAGTTAAAGGTACACTCTGATTGGTTAATGATACGATTGCTCCAGCGCACCATATCAAATTGTGAAACATAGTGCAGAGTGTGGGTGGCTATCTGGTCTGGGAGGAGTAGACAGGAATGCCAGTCACTAAGCCTTCATCTGTGGGAGGGGCATGAGCTGAGTTTCAAACCAATACAACATTTGTGTGGATGTGGTTTAGTGCTTTCGCTCTGAATGGAGGGATGGTGTAAGGGCTTGTGGTTCATGGGGCTCCTTGGGATGGGGAACAGGTGTGGGGCAGAAGCTAATGCCCCATCTCCCAATATACATGCAGGTCAGGATAACACTAAATGCTCTGTGTGCTCTGGTATGGCAGATGGACTTGAGATGGGTGCTCACCTCTCCTGTGGCACAGCAAACCAATACTCGTGCTTCTTGCCCCGCTGGGCATACTGTTGCATGGAGGCGCTGGCGTTTGAAACAAAGGTCTTCCTCATGGGCTTCCCAACCCGCAGACACAAAAACTTGTGTGTCCGGTGCCTTCGCCTCTCCACAGACCCTGCAATGTACCCAACATAATTATACACTGGATCATGAGGGGTAGTAAAAACAATGTTACAAACTATATTCTGTAATAATTCCATTATCTGTTGCCCTGATTCTTAACATCACTTAATAAGCAATTGATACAAATAAAATTACAAATGTCAATCCACAAAAAAAACCAAAAGAAAAAACATTTTTTTTAGGGATTTTTCATGTGAGCTTGTGTGGGCTTTGTTAATGAGAAGAAAAAACAGGGTCCTGCTGGGAAGTCTATGAATATGAAATGATTTTGGGAAATCGTACCTACAGGACAATATGTTCCTATATTATTATTCGTTTTTCTTCTTTTTCTAGAGCAATGCCACTAAAAAGAAGCAGGTTAGTAAGTAAAAAAAATACTATACACCACTCACAAAATCTGCAAAGCTTCTACATTTTATTAAACATAATCAAACAAGATTATATAAATAAAACCAAATTTAGAAATACTTTTCAAAATTATTTCACAACCCTCACGTATAATGACATTTGACAGACAGGGAGACGGACGTTATGACAACTATAAACGTGGCTACTCAGATGCAGGACTATAGTTTTTTTACACATCCATATTTTTGCTGTGCACAAATTATATATTTGTGAGAAGAACTTTAGCAGTAAAACTACAAACTTGGCTCAGATCAACCTGACATCGTCCATCACAATGTATTACTGTAGCCATCGTCCGATGCCAAATTAGTAGACATTGATCAACCCTACTACTGTCTCGCTGATAAGGCCTTCTTTCGCTGCAAAATGTTGCTGTGCAGATTGGGCTGCCGTAGCGGTTACAATATATGTTTGTGAGTTGTAGTGATGTCTGTCCACTGTCTGTCAATATCATATGGACATGTTTAACTAGGTAGACTATTTATGGGGTTGTCTGCGGTTTGTGCATGTACGTGCACGATGTCTGCACTTAGATGTTTAAATCCTATAGCCTAAAGTAGCCGATTTGTGCTGTATGTGGATATAAATATATATATATGTTCTTATCCTCTGTCTTCGACAGCCTTTTACTATTCGGCTATGCTGTGTGCAACGGCTGGGGTTTGGTAGTTGTAGTTTAAACAAGCCTCTGTATGAAGTTTGCACCTCATAATAAGCAGGCTATTTCAAGTAGGGCTGGTTTCTACGCACGCAAAATAAAATCATATGGACATATGTGCTCAAGCATTTGTCCTGCGATGCATGACCCGAGGTGGCGAGACGGTTGTACACATTTTTATTATAGCCTACACCCCATACCCATCTGGATAGTATACTCAAAATATAGTGTTAGAGACATCTTCTCTGGATCAAAATCACTAGACGCTAACAATTGTTTCCTTTTCTTATTCAACAGATTCCCAAGTCCACTGAATGGCAGATCAGATCAGACAGTGTTTATGTAATATTTGCTTCCTCTGTATATTATATATATTATATTTTCTTTAAATTGATAATAACATAATATTTTAATGATATATTAATCACCAAACTGGAAATGTCCCCAGTTTTCATACTAAATATTATCTTATACAGCCCCCTGGGAATATAATTCATCAGCCGCCACTTGTCCCAAACCACAGTTTGAAAACAACTGTTCTAGAACACACACTAAAATCTGATGAGAGGGTAAAATAGAAACAGTGAAGAGATAACCTCTTTGAATGTTGTCTTAGTAGGGGGGTTTAATGTTTACCTACATCAATGTGTTTTCCCTTTGGGCGTCAGGTGTGTATTTGTTGTGTTTGATAGGCTTTAGCTTATAATGCTTAGGAAAGCCTGACACACCAGAGTCTCAGATCAAAGAGCTGTAAAAAGCCTACTAAAGCCTGTATCTCCCTACTCAGATAACTACAGACACACAGCCATTTCCATCCTGCCTTTTCGTTTTCCCATTACTAGCTGTGACACATGCAGGAAATGTAAAGGTCATCCGGAAGCAACAGTGACAAAGTGATTCTGAAAGAAACATGGAGGGCAAACTTCATTGCTATAGAAAGTCTCTGGAACCACAGTGGTAGTGGGAATGCTGATGCAAATATGCAATGCAAAAAGTTGTACCTTAACCCCTTGACGCCGATTTAGGCATATTTGCATGACACTGATTCCAGTCAGACTGCAGCCAAGATAGTGTATGTATTCCCCCAATGCTGGTTTGTGCATGTTCAGTGCATACGTAGGAACCTTTTGCATGCACTGGTTTCTGCTAGGACCAGTCGGAGTGGGAACTACATCCGGTTCAAGGAAGGTTCAAGAATGGCTACATTCGGCCATAATGGCTGCATATAAATATTGCTGTATTTTAGCTGTATCAGCTGCTACTACAAAAATAAGGGTATACATTTGGAGTATTGCTGAATTTGGTCAGGTAAAAATCGGCGGGACCTCTGTGAAACCCAAGCGACCCTGGCGCACCTCGGGTCAGGCATGATGTCACGGAGGCCCCGCCGACCTTGTGCACCATGGGTCAGGTAAAAATAGACGGGACCTTGTGGAACTCAAGCCGAACCTGGTGCACCACAGGTCGGCCAAGATTCCACGTAGGTCCCGCAGGGCGAATATGCATCATACCATAATGTAGATATTCTATGTGCTATATAAAAATAAACAATCTCAAATTAATTTTGCATCACCTTGAAAACAAAAACACACTAAATAAATGTTTATATAGAATTGTAAATATATTCAGGCGTTAAGGGGTTAAAGAGGTAGTGTGTAATTAGGGCTGTGCGATAAAATAATATATATCATATGACAATAGAAAAACATCTAACGTCTTAAATTATGCTTTATCGTTCATATATCGTTAAGAAAATCACTCTTTACTTAAATCATTTTTGTCATTTGGTGTCTGTTGTCCGTATTTTGCGCGGATTACTCGTTGGCTCTTTAGTGGCGAGGCTTTTATTGTAGCCTACTTCCAGTAACAAGTGTAGTTTTCGTCAGCTCGCCAACTCTCCACCCCTGTATCTTTCCCTCGCCGAGCTCCGTGTGTGTGGCGTGAGCCCTGCCCGCTCCGCATTAGAGCAGAGAGCGCGGAGTAGCAGCTCGTGATTAGAGAATCAATGGTGAGGCAGATTCATACTGAGTCTTATGATTGATTAAGCTTAATCTGCCAGCCTACAAGTTGTATTTTGCGTGGTGCTTTGCCCGTGCTACTGCTGCAAAGTAAACAAAAGCGCTAGCTAGCTACCTGGCAAAACACATGGACATTACGTTCGAACATACAGCCTAACCAGGACGTAGTTAAAAGACGATGAAAATGTTGGATCAAACGTCCTACCTCTGTATTTTGTGTCTGTTTGGAAAGTTCCTAGAATATCCAATCTTTCAGACGAGTTATCTTAAAGAAACCAAGCATGTTTCTCAACGCCATGATTCCCATGGTCTAGTCACGTTATGCAGTCAAAGGGTTATGTTCGCGTTCGTAAACGATCATAAACTACAGCAAAACAATGTATATATAATGTTCACTGTGATTCAGAGAGGGTGGGGCTGCCCCTCTCCACATACGCAATGTGTTATTTATATAGTTCTGTGAATGTGAACACAAGCCGGGGGGGAGGGGTTCACTGGATGACAAGAAACTATTAATTGAATTGAAAAACTTGCTGTATCGTGATATGTATCGTTATCGGGATATAAAAGTATCTATATCGGGATATTACTTTTTGGCCATATCACACACCCCTATGTGTAATCACAGACAGAAGGGGGCAGGGTAATCAAAGGCAGGTTCCTGTTAAACACGTTTGCATGGCTGTGTGAGTGTGTGCATGTGTGTGAGCTTTGTCCAAACAAGTAATCCAGAACTGCATTTAAACACAGTTTTGCTGTCGATTAGAAGCAAAATGCTAGTACTGAGATAATATTATGTATATGTATACCGTCCTATATGCAAGTTTCCTGCCTAAAACGGGAGGTATTAACAATAGTCTTAAGGTAAATTGTACCGACACTGGTATTTGATACAATACCTAATTCAACATGCTTGCTTTGTTGCTGGGTGGGTTTAGTCTGAAGGAAACTGAAGGTGTTTACCGTCTGTGGAGGTCTCTTCCACAGGCCGCTCTTGCTCCTGGGCCGGTTGCATAGTGTCGGTGGCCACCTTGGCCTCCACGGCGCCCTTCTGTGGGCTGCTTGACACAGAGGGCTCCATGGCACTTGGGGGGGCTGAGCTGTCGGGGCTGGCGGGTCCCTGGGCCAGGCTGATGGGTGTGCTGGCTGCCTTGACAGATCCCAGTGGGGACTGGCTGGCTGTGGCAGTGCTGGGTGCACAGTCCTCTGTGGCCGTCTGTGGGTCGGCCTGCTCTGGCTGGCCGGCCGCCTCCACCTGGGTGAGCGTCTGCACGGACTCTGTGGACGCTCTTGAGGCCTGCTCCTCCTCCTGGATGGGCGACAGCTCTGCCTCGGTGAACATATCTTCAGACATGGAGCCCTCGGTGCCGCTGTCACCGGCCCCTGGCTCCCTGAGGCGCTGCTCGGCCTCCGGCTCCCTGAGGCGCTGCTCGGCCTCCTTCTGCTGGGACGGGTGTCTCTCCGCTGGCAGAGGCTCCAAGTCACTGGAACCATGGAGGGGGCGGGAATATTCAATTCAATATTTAATTATCATGTCTTCTAACAATATACATGTATTGTGTGTATGTATATACACACACACACAGAGTGCATCCGGGAAGTATTCACAGCGCTTCACTTTTTCCACATTTTGTTATGTTACAGCCTTATTCCAAAATGTATTAAAATAATTATGTTCCTCAAAATTCAACACACAATACCCCATAATAACAAAATGAAAAAGTGAAGTGAATTTTTTGCACATTTATATAAAAAAAAATACATATCACATTTATATAAGTATCCAAGCCATTGGTCAATACTTTGTTGAAGCACCTTTGGCAGCAATTACAGCCTCAAGTCATTTGAGTGTGATGCTACAAGCTTGGCACACCTACTTTTGGGCAGTTTCTCCCATTCTTATTTGCAGGACCTCTAAACTCCATCAGGTTGGATTCTCCACATGACTTAACCACAAGGCTTCAGTGTACACGACTTCTCATGTCATAGTCACAAGTTCACAAATTCCATTTGAACGCAGCATGCGTGTCATGGCAAAGGCAGTGAATACTTATATACATTGTTTAGATTTTGAATAAATGTTCAAAAACTTTTTTTTACTTTGTTATTACGTGGTATTGTGTGTAGAATTGTGAAGAAAACAATATTTTAATCTATTTTGGAATTAGGTTGTAACATAACAAAATGTGGAAAAAGTAATACACACAAGATATATACAGTATCTCACAAAAGTGAGTACACCCCTCACATATTTGCAAATATGTGACAACAATGAAGAAATGACACACAGCCATTAATGTCTAAACCGCTGGCAACAAAAGTGAGTACACCTCTAAGTGAAAATGTCCAAACTGGGCCC
>JAODLL010004394.1:0-11152 GCA_026546735.1 Forbesichthys agassizii | reverse complement strand
TGTGTGTGTGTGTGTGTGTGTGTGTGTGTGTGTGTGTGTGTGTGTGTGTGTGTGTGTGTGTGTGTATGTGTGTGTATGTGTGTGTTAGAGGTTGCTAAGAGCTTCCCAAATCGAAAGGATTCAATTTATACTGTAGCCAATCTACTTTGTTGCTCTCTCATTCTCTCTCTCTCTCTCTCTCTCTCTCTCCCTCTCTCTCTCCCTCTCTCTCTCTGTCTCTCCCTCCCACATTAGACATATCCTCCGCTGACCTCTCGTTTGACCTCTGTCTGTTTCCTTTGCGTCCACCGTGTCAAGTGACAACTGGCTGACAAAAGCACACATAGCGTTAGCACACCCTTCCCATACGGCATGCAGTCGGTATAATTGTGTTCGAAGATGACTTGTCCACATGTTGGCAGATATTACACACCCAGGTGTGTCCTGTTGAGTGACAGACTCGTAATGGCGAACCTTGTTGGGTAAGTTCTAACGTGGTTTCCTCTGTTCGAAGGATGGCATTTGACTGTCTGCCACTGTTCTTTTTAAAAGCTTCAATCTTTCCACGTGAGTAAACATCTTATTGTATTTCACGTGGCTTCCCACAGATGTGTCATAGCATGGTAATACAGCTGCATGCCTGCGCCTGATAAAATCATTAATGGTAATGATGATTGATTTAGCTGTAATTAGCACGCACTGACTAACTGTCAATGTGTGCTAATTACAGCTAATCAGAATCAAAAAAGGCCGATTATTAGTTTCTTTTGTAGCTGCAGCTCTGCTACAGCGAGAGAGCTGTTTAAAGGCTCAATTGTTATTTTGGCCACAGGGGGGCAAGGTGAATGAAAGTGGGACCTCATAAACACGTCATGCACATGCATACAATGTGTCTTTTGTCAGAGCCTTAACCGGCAGGCTTAATAACATTAAACTGCAATAATTTAAGGACAAACCATATCTTACACTTTCACTTTAACGTATTGTATCATTTGTCATACAATTGTCATTCCCTGAAGGAAGATTGCCGGGCACAGTGCATGCATTAACCTTCCACTGCAGCAGTCTTGGTAGAGCCATGAAGACTAGCAAGCCTTCCGTCCTTCCACCCAGCTCTCAGCGGAGTTCCACCCAGGACGAAGCTCCTGTCTTCAGGCTGTCTGTCCAACAGCCTCCCCTGACGAGCTGCGGAGGTCACAACCCTACGTCGCTCACACTGATGGGACGTGAAGGACACACAGCGAGAGGAAGAGTGGGATGCAGAGGAAGAGAGGATGAAAAGAAAGAGGCCAAGAGGGGGGAGGATGAGAGAAGAGAGATGAGAATCTAAATGAATCTTCACCCAAAAGACAGTCAAGGTGTGCGTGTGTGTGTGCGTGCGTGCGTGTGCGTGGGCCTATGCTTGTGTATGTATGCAGGAATATTCTGTGTGTGCGTGTGTCTTACCTTCTAATTGAAATGCGATGAGGTGTGAAACACCACTTTAAAAGACCTATCACCGAGTCAAAGTGTGTGAATGCATAGTTGGACATGTGTGTGTGTGCCATGAATGCCAACCCTTTATTATCACAGTTGATGTCTGTCTGTCTGTCTGTCTGTCTGTCTGTCTGTCTGTATAGTTTATACAGTAGCTTCATTTAAACATTGTTTGATGAATGATTAAGCATGCTAACTAATAGTTTTAATAATAATTTAGGGACCATCTATAAACTATTTAAACCCATTGGTATCTTTGGGCCTGCTTGAGGTCAGAAGGCCTTGCCCTATGGGAAACCAAAATTAACATATGTAAATATCATCTGACCATTAATAAAATATTTCCTTTGCACATTTTGTTCTATATTATTTTACAGACATACATTGTACAGACCTAGACATGCACACGCAAGCACGCGCACGCACACACACACACACACACACACACACACGCATATAAATTGATAGAAGCCATTATAGCTAGGAAGCCTTTTTTCAGGTCCAGTGAATGTTAGAATTTGTATCATTAGCCGGCCAAAGACAACAGAATAAAATCAATAACTTTTTAATAAAAGGTGGACTTCAGTAGTAGATTACTGGCAAGACATAGCTAATTGAAAAAATTGGATCTCTACTACTGGCCAAATGTGACCTATGACAAACTAATCACTGGAATCACTGGGATTTAGTATAGTCAACAAATGAATGGGCTGGATTGGTGCTATGCATCAGAAGATAATGGTGAAATTTCTATTTATTTATTTATTTATTTATTTAAACAATTGGAGCAGTGGACACTGTATATTGTAAAGAGCTTAAACGCTTCATTATTCTGTCTGCGCAGACATGTGTGCGTTGACTGCACATGTGCGACAGGCTGAAGCCTACACGCCTTCTAGGCATATAAAACATATTTATTACCAGCGAAAATCTTAGTTACACCTATATTGTTCAGGGTGTGCACATAAAAATTGTAGTTATAAATATCGCTAATTTCAAAGTACTTTTTTTGTGTACAGAAATAGCTGACGTGTCCCCGTGAAGTATATGCTTGGAACAGCCTAACACACACACACATGCACACAGCAGAATAATATCTACAGATAAAATAAAGACACTAGAATACCATATATCAGATTAATCCCATTACATGTTCTTGTCCACCACAGACTGCAAACAAATACACACATGCTTGTACACACACAGTGTATGTCGCAGTCCTGTCAAGGTTAAAGACATTGCTCTGATATCAGCTTCTCTGTTCACCTGTGGGCCCAAGGCAACCAATTAAAATCACACACACACGCACGCACGCACACACATACGCACCCACACAAACATACGCACACACGTGCACACACATTCTTCAGGAACATTTGACCCCTGCACCCTTGCCATCGGGCACTGGAGGAGGGAAAAGAGGGAGAGAGAAGGGTAGCAGAGATGAAAAGCAAAGGAAGTACGGGGGAAGGAACTATTACTTATTATTATTTGCTATCTATCTAACTAACTACCACACTATCTCACAAAAGCAAACAAAAGACTAAAACAATCTGCCACACAGGTCTTTTTTGAGCTAGTCTTTATTTAGGAAGTGAGACAAAATGCCTAGTGTTGTGCTTTACATCACCTTCCACCACTACAGGAAGACCTCAGAACTGCACAGGGCCACTCTTAACAGTTCCATAGAAAACCCAGTCCCAAATTTGCATCAATGTTCATGTACAAGGTTTCTTTCCACAAAATAGCTGCATTTCCGTTCACTCGAAGATGTATATATACACAAGAAAAACATGAAACAGGCAGCAATATGTGTTAAATATACAGTACTGTATGTGTAATTGAATCCATATTACAGTAAGTCGCTGTTTTTCAACATTTTTGTATATGCATTGAGAGAACATCACATCTTTAATTCCTTCTAGTAGAAAAAGGAGGACACGGTTGATATTTCTAAATACAAGGCATTGTCTTACCTGAATCTAAACTTTTAATTTGTGCTACTACCTTTAAATAAAAAACAAACGATATAATTCATATGAGGAAGTGCTTTTATACATATAATGGTACATAAACTAGCATGTGGCTATAGGCTACAATAGATCATAGTAGAATCTAAGTTTTAATTGATGTCTGGTGCTAAAACAATGACCCAAGACCAAACAAGAAAGAATCTCTTCATTATATGTGTGGAAATGCAGTCATGAAATAAAGTTTGCCCACTAACACAAAGTTCCCAAGGGTCCACAGTAAAAATCTAAGTAAAGAAATCACCTTTCAATCATTTGCTGGTTGGTTTTCAGTAAGGCTATATATTGAAAACTACAACAGACTCCTTTGGACCTGCAATCCTACGGTAAATCTGTAAGAAAAGTCATACATTCTTCTTAGGTCCCAGGTTTGTGTTGAGGTGTTTCAGCACCAGAGGCCAATATGGTAGTACCTTCTACGCTCTACAATTTTCAGTTATATCGTAACAAGGCAGGCAGTGCATAAACCATCTACAAAAAAGTCCCATACCCCCCCAACTGTGAGCCCACGCAACATCTCGGTTAATCCCTATATGTAGATACAGAGCCAGATGTAGAAATAGGGCTGACCCCCCCCCCCTCCCAGCCTCACTGAATATAACACTAAACATCACCTCCCTGAAATTGACGTTTTTCCTCATAATTACATAGATAAGTGGTACTTGACAAAATCAATGTTAGGTATATAGCAGAATCATAGTTAGTTATGTTTCTACGTTTGGTAAGGAATATTATCATGCATTATTGCTTGACCACTTATGAATGAAATATTGCCTAAGATGGAATTCTGACTGATACCTATGTTTGGCAAAATATCCCCAAAATTCATACAATTGGCATAGATTCCATTCTTAGGCTATTGATAATGTTTTTATTGTGTTTGTTTTGTTTTCCTTGCATGCAGTATGGTGTCTTTTGGCGAGCAAAATAAATGATTCATTAATTAGAAAGTGTCAAATGCTTTGGCATATTTTTAAACAAAGGCAAAAACAACTTAAAGTGCAAAACTGTACCGTTACAAAACTGTAAACAAAATCTAAAAATTAAAAAATAAATATAGAAAAAGATTAAATAAGAGAAACTTGCATGTCAATGTTAAATACTGTGTGGCCTATAGTAGCAACATTAATACCATAGTTTAACACTTGAAAAAAGGTTTTACCTTTTGGATTTAGTCAAGGCATTTTCAATGTCCATGTTCGCCTTTCAGTTTAAAAAACAAACAAACAAATAAATGTAATCATATATAATTATTCATCATTATATTAAAAAACGTTTCTCATGATACACTGTAGTCAGTTAGTCGCTCAGTGCAGTGATTTACTGTCCACATTCTAAACATGTCATCTAGTCTGTCAGTTTCCAATGTAGCCCATCAATTTGAGGACAAACCGTATAGCATTATATGCTGTAACACAGCTGTGATATTGTATGGTATGGTATTATAAGGTAAGGTATGCGTTTCTCATTTCATAATGACTACAGTTTCTCCAAACTATTTCCAAATCATTCTTTTGCACTTCTGTACATTCAAATGTACAGAAGTGCAACAGTACTAGTGAGAATATAATAACTAAATTTACTGGTAGAAAACAGATGTTTCACTCAATCATTTTGTTAGTTCTTCAGCCTTTTTTGGATATGGTATGATTTCCATAGTTTTCAGAGTAAGTATATTTTAATGAATTAGAACATCTCTGTAGCACTCACCAAGTAGTGCCTGTTTCAACATGTTTGTCATACATAATTGTGCTCTTACTTCTCACTGAATATTATATTATAAACAAAAAAGTAATAATAGAAGCACCATTAAAAATAATTTGGAAGAACGTCAAGAAAATATTTAGTCTCTGTTGAATGTTTTCACTGGAAAACTTGGAAGATTTGATCAGTGCTTCAAATTGAAAATGTTCCTCAATGATATTTCTGTCTCAGAGTTTGAAGTACTGTACTTGTGCTTTGTGTTACATTGTCAATTAACCCATAAATACTGTATGTGATGAGGAAATTAAACACAAATAACTATTGTCTTTTCTATTTTAACTAGATGTAATGTGCTTTTTATTTTCCGAGATACCTACAGTCACGTGAGGAAATGTTTTGCCAAATCAAAGAACGGGTTTCCGTCATTTAGCTGGTGATTTTAGGCGGGAAACACTTTCTTCTGGCACTACTGGGAAATGACGCATTGATCAAAATGAACGCAACCCAACCCTTTCACCCTTCATTCCCCCAGTGAGCTCAGGGGAGAGAAGGCTCCCTTGAAGCACGCAGACTCGTAATGCTTATTCAGGTAACTCTTCAGTGCAAATGTCTTGTCGCAGCGTTTGCACTTGTAGTGTTTGAAGGCGGAGTGCGTCTGCATGTGGGCGCGCAGGTTTGACCGGTCGGCGAAGGCTTTCCCACAGTGGGCGCACCCGAACGGCTTCTCGCCCGTGTGCGAGCGCATGTGGCCCTGGAGGAGCCACGGTCGGCTGAAGGCTTTGCCACACACGTCACACTTGTGCTTGAGGTCGTGGGTCAGCAGGTGCATGGCCATTGCTGGCATGGAGACGTAGACCTTGCCGCAGGTGGGACACTTCTTGGCCATCTTGCTGTCGATGCTCCGGTGCGTCTGCTTGTGCCGGCTGAGGTTGGACGAGGTGGCGTACGTTTTGCCGCACTCGCTGCAGGTGTGCCTCTGGAGTGCGCCTCGGGGGTTTCCCAAGGCTTTCCTCCGCGAGCGTCCATCCGTGATGAAGAAGGCGTCCACCGCGTACCCCTCGCCGACGGCGGCGTCCCCGTTGATGTAGCCGCCGCCAGCCACCGACGACACCTCGGACCGAGGGCTGTCAGGCTGGTCCGAGTCGCCGTGGATGTCGGAGTGGATGTCGCCGTGGATGTCGCCATGGATACCATTGTAGTCGGTGTCCCGCAGGCGGTCGTAGATGATGGATGGGTGGCCCGGGGAGGGGACTTTGGAGATGACAGCTGAGTCACTGACAACCACGTCATCATAGGAAGACGGGCTCAGATATTCACTCACGTAGCCTGAAGACAAACAAGTGTACACAGACAAAGGTCACTCATTTATCTGCACAAGGGGTTTGTGATTGGAGACTGATTGATAGAGATTCAGCCAGGCAGTAGTGCTATTACTGTAATGGATGTGTGTTTGTGTGTGTGCGTGTGTGTGTGATAGAGACAGACAACTCAGGTATCCATATTCTATTCTAACAGTAACCCCATACAATAAAAGGTACACTAATACATTGATTAAATATAATGTGCCACGCTAGCTTTCTTTTCTGTCTCCAGCTATCCTGGCTGAAAGGTGGAGCTTAACAGGAAAATTAGACACCAGCAAGGTTCACACCTTGTTCCCCAAAAACACTATTATTATTATTATTATTATTATTATTATTATTATTATTATTATTATTATTATTCATTATTGAATCAACTCTAAAGCCATTGCTGTGTATTAAATGTTAGCTAGCTCCATTGTCAACACTGAAGAAATGCAGGCACTGGTGAACCTAAAATGCTGTAGGGAGTAAATATGTGTTCAGTTAGCTAATGTGCCCTGCACAGGTACTCGTGTGTGTACACGGATGTATATCAATCAATAGTACTCTGGTTCAATTAGCCAACTCTAAGCAGTCAGACACGCGCAGTAGGAGGGATTCTATTCCTGGTAATATAATTTAATTTTACAGTTCTGAGAAGCTGACATGCTGGTAATGAAAAACCAGACAAAGGTGGCTAGAGAAGAAGAGAGATAAGGGAAAAAACACAATAAAGGAAGGAACGGTGAAGGCAGAGAGAAAGTGCTAGCTGTACACTATGAATATTTGATCGTTGCACTCGGAACAAAGCACTGTATCTGGATATTGATGCAAGTGTGTGCTTGTGTTTTATAGAGCGCATGTAATGTGTTGAAACGTGACCGAGGAAACATTCGTCTGTCTCTATCCGGTTCATTCGGCTTAGTCAGCTAAACGGACGCGTTCGCAGTGACAGTCAGGCGGTCGAGGAACAGGTCACACGCATTCACACACCTAGTTGCCTCCCACAGAAACCACAGGCTGTGCTGTTAACCAATTAGCACCTCCACTGGAGATGTGTTCTAACATGGTTATTAATAGGATGGGGTGGCGTTACTTAAAGGCCCACGACATATTTGGTCTTTTATAATGAAAACTAAATAGAATGTATATGAATAAAATACTAAATACATGCCGCACGCAACTTTACAGAAGATTATGCGTAGCCTTTGCCATTCAGACAGGTGTTCCGACCTGGCCAACTGTAAACCATAGCATGGGAAGAGCTAGGTTGCTGTGGAAGCATTCAGAACAATGAGAGCGGCATTCTTCATTATACACCACACTATTCAATCCAAAGTCATGACGATCATTTAATGTAGCAAGCACGTCTGTAGGGGGTTTAATTACATTCTGCCCTGGACGGCTTGTTGATTTCAGCCAGCAATCATCAGTTTAACATTGGCATAAAAGTGGAAAAACAACATAGCATGTGTAAATAGTATAAATAAAGTATAATGTTGGTCCAGGCAGGACACAAAGCCAGTGTTAACCGATGGCTCAGTTGACTCTCCAATGTGTTCTCTAATACCAAAAACAGCACTTAAAAGGCGGCCCTTAAAAATACACACTCATTAATTCAGCTGCTTTTCATGGCCGTAGCTGCAGACAGCTTGCTAATGTCTTCTGCGTGGTTGCAGGCATCTCGCTAGCGCCCGCCACCATGCCAGCTCCACCTTAAACTCACTGTAGCTGTGTGCAGTCAGTTCTGTATTGCTAACCTGTGGCAGGGGTCTGTGCTGACAGGAGCTGAACCATGTCGCCACGCCTAACTGTAAGCCCTTCAGTCCCCTGTTCAACATATACTTTCATGGAGCGGTCCCGAGAAGGGGGTAGGTAGGTATTCAGCGGAAGAGCAAGTAAATGTGAGAGACAGAAGCTACAAGCTGTAATTTCATATTTGATCCGACTGCCTGATACACACTTGTGGGCTGGACACTTGTAGGTCATGTTCTGTACGTGCATGTTTGTGTGTGTGTGTGTGTGTGTGTGTGTTGTAACGCTATATGCACTCAGCTGCCTGGGAAATGTGCCGAGTTAACAAAACAGCAGTGCATGTGTGTGTGTGTGTGTGTGTGTGGATCCTGCTGCTACAGCTCTTGTTATATTTATAACAAGAGCTTGCAGACCCACTTTTTACACGCTTACCGCACCGCTGCTGTCCGGCTCGGCTGGCAAGAGGAAGCATTGGAAACTCCCGAACTTGTTTTCCATGGACGTGAATGGTTCATAGGTGCTGAATAAAGCTGCACAAAATAAATGCACGCTCTGCATCGACGACTGCATTTCAGCCTTGTAGAGAAAGCCAGTCGATACAGTCGAAGTGTGGTTTGGGAAAACGAGCCTTCCCTTAACTCTTGTGTTTCCTGTAATCTGTACTATAACATGACCTGGCTTTATAGCAATTCAGCGTGCATTTGTGTAGAACTATTTCAACTCTGAGTATAAGGCCATGATCAATAGAAGAAGACAGTGTGTCCTGTTTCTTATGGGAGCAGGGTATTGCTTTTCAAGTCACCAGAGAACACAGCATTTAATCAGAATCTGTTCAAAAATCCATAGCAAGAAATGGATGGTGCATTTACAGTAGTGTGGCCTAGAATATACTGCGACACACTTTGTCTGACATTTTTGGAGAATTGGAAAGGTCACATTTTCATTTATACGGGTCACGAGCTCATAACCTATGGTGCTATAGCACGAGCCTACAGTAAGATGCATGGACCACAGCACTAGAGTGTACTGTGGGCAACCAGTTGAACCAATATATCAATATAGATTCCTTCCTATTTATTGTCATGGACATGACACGATGTAAACTGTTCTATGATTGTGAGATCTGATTGGGAGAACATCCCCTGCACCATCGACTGTATGCTAAAGGGCCATGCATATAGGGATTCTGTCCTTTATGCAGGGAACATTGAACTAGTGTTATATAGTGTTGCTACGGTATAAATAATCATATTTTTATGGAAAATGTTCCATTCCCCTGATTGGTTCTGTAATGTCCTACAAGAAATCATAATTGTATGACACAGAACATTACATTACAGTAACATGGTGCTTACTGTATGTTATAGTGTATATGGAACTCATCTAATTAGAATTATAAGATATTGTTGATCACAGGCAATTTCTGCAAATCATTTCTGTGTTTGACACTAGAAAAGGCTAGAGAAGAGGCATAATGGCCAGCTGTGTGTGCGTACTGTATAGTGTGTTGTTATGCAACTCTGTGTGTGTGTGCGTGCGTGTGTCTCCAACCTTTGTCATGATGATGGAACCTCAGGCTCAGCGTGTGTTCATTCCTACGCCCATAGCTGCTCTCTAGCTCGGCAGTTGAAAAATCATCCAATTTGACTTTCTTCACCAAGAAAGACCGGGGCATGATGGAACTTTGATAGAACCGACACGCATACACATCCGCATACAAGCACTCACAATCCTGAGCAACAACTATAATGCATATACTTGAGAAGTCTTAATTAACTGGATTCATATGTATACTATTTGAGCATGTATTCTTTATATAATCAGGCAGTTAAAGTGCCTTGGATGTTGAGACATGCTGTTATGGTTTGTTAACTCAGGTATAGCGTATTAAATTGCAGTTATTGCGCTCTCTCTCTCTCTCTCTCTCTCTCTCTCTCTCTCTCTCTCTATTTCACACTCTCTCTCACACACACACGCGTGCGCGCACACACACACTCGCACGCACACACACACACACACACACACACACACACACACACACGCACACACAAGCACTCACGCACACGTTTTCTTTGGGGTCATAGAAAAAAATCGTAGACTGATATTTCCCTCATTCGCCGCAATACTTGTAGACCTTGTAGCTCCACAAATCAAGTGTCACGTGTAAAACGTCCCCGTGTGCTTTACTGGAGCATTATTCCGTTACATCAAAAATAACCGCAATTGAACAACCAATAAACAGTCTCTCAACTCCTTCGTGTGTTTTCAGCACCGGACAGCTCCTCTTCACAGCCCAAGACTATCGCTGTCTCTAGTCCACGTGCCGCTGTCCGATCAGTACGAATGCAACAGGACCACAATTGTTTCTTATCGGTTTGTTTTTACTCGTCAAGTCCGGCTTTCTCGCCAGGCACAGTCCGTGCGATTATTAAATTTCAACTGAATCCAAGATATTGCCCTTCACGGTAAAAAATTTAAAAAATCAGCACCGTCTGTAGTCTTTCAAAAAGACGTGGGATGGAAAGGATAATAGCCGACAACTACAGTAGGTAATATAGGAACGAATATAGCGTGCAAAAGAGTATTGGACGCGGTCACTGGACTATAGTAACTAATAATATTCCTTAAATATGAATAAACAACTATACTGGGAAGACAAATAAGAATATTATCTATACTATAGCCAGCGTTTTCTTCTCCTGCCGTAGCCTATTCACTCACTATTTATCCTCTTTCTCCTATTAGGCTAGCTACATCGGCGTGTGAGGTGCAGATCCTTCTGAAGCGCAAGATCAGCTGTTGCGGCTTTAAAGCTCAGCGCGATGTAAGGGGAACAGAGAGAGAGAGGGGGGGGGGGGGGGGGGG
>JAODLL010004393.1:0-11153 GCA_026546735.1 Forbesichthys agassizii | reverse complement strand
GTGTGTGTGTGTCTCAGAGAGGGAACAAACAACAACAAGATGAACTGACGGGAGAGGGGGGGGGGGGGAGACAGCGAGACAGCGGATGAATGAGAGAAGAGAAGGGAAGTTGAGGAAGGAGGGGGGGGGGTGGATGAGTGGCAGGGGGCGGGGGGGGGGATGATTGGCGGGTGGGGGGTGGGACAGGGGGGGGGGAGGATGTGAATGTGTGAAAGAACGAGAGATGGACTCAGTGAAAGAGTGTAGTCAGGTGAAAGTGATGAGCTGACATGGTGGTCTCTCTCTCTCTCTCTCTCTCTCTCTCTCTCTCCCTTCCCCTCCTCTCTTTCTGTGAGAGAAGGAGACGATGGGGAGAGAGTCTAAAGTCTAAATGCTCTCCTTGTCGGGACACGCAGCCTATTTCATGAAGTTGTGATATTTTAAATAGTTCACGCTAGGCCTGTCACGATAATCACTTAATCTGCCTTATCGTGCGATATGTGAAAATAACCTCGATCTTTTTTCTGACCGCGATAATACTGTATTTACACGCTCTGCTGACTTAAGACATGAGTTAAAGGGCTGCGCTGCTCCTGTGCTTTTCTGTCCTGTGCTGAATTCTCTCTCTCTCTCTCTCTCTCTCTCTCTCTCGCACACACAGAGAGCAGACAGTGACAGCTGATACGTGTTCCTCAAAGCCAATGGATAGTGAACTGTTTAGGTAACGGTGTTTTTCCTGACGACTGCATAATTCCAGCCAACTACATCTAGAAGAATAAATGCAAAGATACAGCATTTGTTTTATTCGCTTCGTTTGTAGGCTACCTACCTATGATACTAGTGTAACCAATCACAACAAATAACCCATGTCACATGACAATAGCGGAACAGAGGTGCGTTTAGAATTGGCAAACATTTTTCCGTTTGCTTGAGTTTGCAGCAAACTGAAGAGGTAGTTCTCAACGAACACACATTGACGCTGGACGAAGGGTGACAGTTTCAATCTAATATGCTCACCTCATCATTTTGCTGCTGGTTAAAATATCTACCGGTCTACAGAAAATATTAAATATGTCGTTGCAAACCTGAAATAACTATAGTAAGTTGACATTTTGCCGTTTCCTAATAAAACCAAATTTGAGTTTGCTTTAGAAGGCACACTGCTTACCCACATAGCCTACGATCTCCCAAACATATGGACTGCGTCACTTTCATCCTAAAATTCTGGATTATATTACTGCTCCGTCTGGACAACATTACATTAATATTGTTTATCGCGATTATTACTTGGACAATTAATCGTCCGACAAAAAAAGTTATCGTGACAGGCCTAATTCACGCATTTATTTGTGCGTTGTCATCATCGGTCATGAAAAATATCAAGATCATTCCTGATTGGTTTATTTAAATGATTACACTACCGCTGTGTTCGTTTCACTGGTCTCTCACCTGTCGGCTCATACAAGGTGTTTGGCTCTAGGCTATTCTGGGGATAGCCTACGTATTTTTCTATTTCAAAATAAGAGCTCTGGAAATGTATCAACATATCTAGAAAGTAATAGTCTCACTTTAGGTAGGGTAACATGTAGTAGGCTAACAGTCTAAAGTAAATATTAGTCAAGTATTCAACTTTAACTCTACAATGTAAATATAACAGGTAATTTGCAATAGCCAATTTGTATGTTCACCTCCTTCAAGCAAGCCTAGGATATATAACATGGATACATACCACTTTATTGCTACTTTTCATTCTGACCAACACAACACAATTATTATCGTGTTGTGTTGGTGTAGCTCAGATCTCAACTTCATATTGTATTTGTAAGAAAGTGACTAGTAGCCTGGTCCTCTTATGTGTGTGTGTGTGTGTGTGTGTGCTTGTGGACGTGTGTGCGCTTGTGGACGTATGTGCGCTTGTGGACGTGTGTGCGCTTGTGGACGTGTGTGTGCTTGTGTGTGCGCTTATCAGATTGATGAATGTTTAAGTGAAAGTGACTAGTAGCTTAGTTCCTCTTGTGTGTACATTTGTGTGTCTGGCTGTGTGTGTGTGGGCGTGCGCAGAGGTATCTGTGGAGGTCACGTGCACGCGCACACAAACACTGTGCTTCATGAAACTACAGTGTGTGTGTGTGTGTATGTGTGTGTGTGTTAGGCTATAGGTAATAGGCTGCCTGTGTGTGTGTGTGTATGTGTGTGTGTTGACCACCCAGTAACCTTCCTGTCCCGTCTGCGGCCCCGTCGGCTTATCGCCACGGTGGCGGGTCAGGCTGCGGTCGTGGCAACAGAAGGCCACGCCGCCCTCCGATTGGATAAGAGCAGGACGTCCGGCCGTTGGTCAGCTGCCGCTCAGGCAGGGGGTCAAGGTGTGTGTGTGTGTGTGCGTGTGCGTGCATGTTTGTGTGGGGCAGCGGCGTTCGGGGTCATTGTTTTGTGTTATCGCTTCTGACCCCTTTACAACCTGCACAACACTTCCTGTGTGTGTGTGTGTGCATGAGTGTGTGTGTGTGTGTGTGTGTTTGGTTCGAGGTGAGACCCCCAAGTAACCATTTCAACCTTTTCCTGTTTGGGAAGGTGATGTCTCAAGACTTAGACAGACCAGAGAGAGATTTGGCATTGAGAGAGTGAGGTAGGGAGGGGGAGACGGGGAGCCAGTGTTGGACAGGGAGGCGCCGTTAGAGAAGGTTACTGGGGCATTGTACGGTTCTTCAGTGTCCGATCCACAGCGATGCTTTGAATCTCTGCGTAGTTTTAGTTTTTCGTAAATTTGTCTTTACTTTTACTTTTTACATTTAAGCTTGTCTTAATTCCAGGACGCACTGCACAACGACTTCACCAGCGGGCGTTGGCTTTTGTGTGTCTGTCTATATCAAGTTTTAGGGACGCCTGCCTTTACATGCACATGAAGGTTAATGACATCCCATTTTTAATCCGTAGAGATTAATATGAAGTTGGCCCACCCTTTGCAGCTAGAACAGCTTCAACTCTTCTGGGAAGGCTGTCCACGAGGTTTAGGAGTATGTTCATGGGAATTATTGACAATTTTTCTAGAAGCACATTTGTGAGGTTTGACCAGAAGGCCTGTCTATGTTCTAATTGATCCCAAAGGTGTTTTATCGGGTTGAGGTCAGGACTCTGTGCAGGCCAGTCAGTTCCTCAACACCAAACTCATTCATCCATGTCTTTATTAACCTTGCTTTGTGCACGGGGGTGCAGTCATGTTGGAAAAGGAAGAGGCCATCCGCACACTGTTTCCACAAAGGTGGGAGCATGACATTGTCCAAAATGTCTTGGTATGCTGAAGCATTAACAGTTCCTTTCACTGGAACTAAGGGGCCAAGCTCAACCCCTGAAAAACAACCCCACACCACATATCCCCTCCACCAAACGTTACACTTGGCACAATGCAGTCAGGAAAGTACCGTTCTCCTGGCAACCGCCAAACCCAGACTCTTGCCAGACAGAGAAGCGTGAGTCGTCACTCCAAAGAACACGTCTCCACTGCTCTAGTGTCCAGTGTCAATGTGCTTTACACCACTGCATCCGACACTTTGCATTTCACTTGGTGATGTAAGGCCTGGATGCAGCTGCTCGGCCATTGAACCCCATTCCATGAAGCTCTCTACGCACTGTTCTTGAGCTACGCACTGTTCCTGAGCTAATCCAAAGGCACACAACGTCTGGAGATCTGTAGCTATTGACTCTGCAGAAAGTTGTCGACTTCTGCACACTGTGCGCCTCAGCATGTGCTGACCCCGCTCTGTGACTTACTGTGGCCTACCACTTCATGCCTGTTGTTCCCAATCGCTTCCACTTTGTTATAATACCACTAACAGTTGACCGTGGAATATTTAGTAGTGAGGAAATGTCGCAAATGGACTGTTTGTAGAAGCAGTCTGCATGCCTAGGTGCTTGATTTTCTACACATGTGGCCATGGAAGTGATTGGAACACCTGAATTCAATGATTCAGTGGGCAATATAGTGTATATGTGAGAGAGAGATATTGATTAATCTTGGGAGGTTCATTAACTACAAGTATTTTCTTCTGGTTAATTAACCTTTTTGAAGTGGAACTATAATTCTTCCTGTAACTGTAACCTCAGCGACCTACACAGTATGTGGAGGGGAGGGGCCTTATAACGCCTTACATACAGCCGGTGTAATGTCTGTCTGTGGTGACCTTTGAACTTCTGAACTGTGACACGCAGATGACCTTTCAAGGAGAGCAGAAACCGGGCGTGCAAAAGATTTTCTTCCACCGGTGTAAGAATGGAAGGAAAAATGTGTGTGTGGGGGGGGGGGAGATAGCAGCGTAGGGGAACGAGCGATGGACAAGTTCAGAGAGAGGTGAAGAGGTAGATGTGTGTGAGTTATCGCTAGTTCATCTGCTATCTCTTTTCCTCTGTAATGGATGCTCTCTGATAGCGTGACAATATTGGTGTTTGTTCGTTCATGAGGGCGCGTGTGTGTGTGTGTGGCACTTATATGCAGGGATCGGTGTGTCAGCCTGGGGTCAGCCTGGGGTCAGCCTGGGGTCAGCCTGTGGTGAAACCACGAGAGAGACGTTTAATCTAATCAGCATATCCTCTCTCTGCCGCTCTGTCATTCTCTCTCTCTCTCTCTCTCTCTCTCTCTCTCTCTCTCTCTCTCTCTCTCTCACACACATCTGGTTTCTCTCTCAGAGTGTTACTCTGTGTGTGTTTGGTGTTACCCAGAGTTCACCGGGCCACCTGTGCGTGTGGGGGGGGGGGGGGGTCGAGGTTATGCAACAGGTAGAAATATGGGTCATTTGGTGAATGACATGAAGAATCTCCGTTTGACATTGTCAGCTTGCTAGTAAAGAATGATAGATGATGAACGATAGATTCATCTCTGTCTCTCTCTCCCTCTGTCTGTCTGTCAAACTGAATTCACTCTAATTCAATGTGGCATAAAATCAAAGTTCCAACGACAATGTTGTCAAAGCAAAATACAGTCTGTCCACCAACATCTTGGCCAGAACACAACATCAACATTGTCTCTTTCTCTCTCTCTCTCTCTCTCTAGCTGCTGGACCTGTTCACGTACTGGGACTGGTCTAGTTACCTGGCAGACTACGGTCGACCCAACTGCAAATACCTGAGAGTGAACCCTCACACTGCCCTGGTTCTACTGGAGAAGTACATGTCTCTCTCTCTGTCTGTCTGTGTCTGGCGTGCTAACCACCCTGTCTGTGTGTAGCTATATCCCTTTTTATATACATGTAAAATAATCAAATCTCTAATAATTTATATTTATATTGCACGATTCAAAACATAGTTACAAAGTGCTGTACAGAACCAAATCTATTAAACAATGAAACCCTATATTAGTATAAGTATTAAAACATTTAAACAAAATACAAACTATAATGCAAGTAAAAGACTATTAAATTAGTTAGTTTTTCTGTAGTGATTTAAAGGAGAATTTAAGTTTGCTAGCCTCTGGAGGCTCTTTGGGTAGAGTGAGCCAAAGCCCTATATTACAATTATATAATATATATAATTATTAAAACATTTAAACAAAGTACAAGTAAAATGCAAGTAAAAGACAATTCAATGAGTTTGTTTTTCTTGTAGTGATTTAAAGGAGAATTTAAGTGTGCTAACCAAGAGTGGTCCAACGCCACGAGTGTTGCTGTGTGGTAATGTGTGTGTGTGTGTGTGTGTGTGTGTGTTATTGTTTCTTCTGTAATTTACACACACAAACATCATCGCACATAAACAGTGCGGCCGCCGTGACGATGATTCTATCGTTGTGCAGATGCTATCGTTACGGCAACATCCGCATCCACGTATGCATTGTGATGACTATCACTCTATTACCGTAGAGAGACGCACGCACACACACACACGCACACACACAAGCAAGAACCTGTGTCTATATTTAAAATGGTGCGTGTTTACATTTTTGTCAGACTGATGATGCATGAGTGTGTCTGTGTCTTTTGCTGGTGTTGAATCAGGGTGTTTGTAAACCGTGCGAGAGGGAGGGAAGTTGAGCCTTCCTTCCATAATTCTCTGCTATTCTCCCCCACCCCCCCCCCCCCCCCCCCCCCCCCAGAATGAGGGACCCTGGCAGGAAGAGAGACATGTTCGCTCAGTTCAGGAAGACGGACAGGGATCGTCAGAAGCTGATCGACACCGTGGCCAAGCAGCTTCGTCTCCTCATCGCCCAGTACCACACATAGGACCCCCCCCCCCCTTGCCCCCCCTCCTCCCATTGGCCCAGTACCACACATCGGACCCCCTCCATACCCCCCCATTGGCCCAGCACCACACATCGGACCCTGCTCATTGGCCCGCCCGCGTGCAGCAAAACACTCTGATTGGCCGAGGGCTATAGTCAGTTGGTGTGTGTGCTCGTTAGTGAAACCAGCTGGTGTGTTGCGGTTACCTAGAGTATTAGTACTCTACCCCTGGAATAGGTCTTACAGGCCATAGGCGATTGGCCAATACTCGATCTGTGTGTTCCCATTGGCTCACTTGGCTGGGACATTAACCACACTAACAAATGACGGTTGGCACCCATCCGTTTGTTTTTTTTCCATTCCAAATACAACTGTGCGTACGTGTGTGTGCAGGTGCGTGCGTGTGTGCGTGCGTTTGTGTGTGCGCACGCGTTTGTGTGTGCGCGCGTCCGTGCGTGCGTGTGTGTGTGCGCGCGCGTGTGTGTGTGTGTGTGTCTCTCTGTGTCAACGTCTTCCATGGATTCTGACCTCACTGGTGCCACGTTGCCAGATCAGCGTAATCACCCCCTCGCCCCTACACCACAGCGGTTGGTCATGCTATCTTAAAGGGAGTCTTGAATTGGTGGTGTAGGCCCAACATGGCAACCTACCTTCAATAAGGGAATGCACAAGTAAAATCATATCTGAGATCTGGCAACCCCTGACGTGTTGAGTAAAGTCTCTTGAGCCAAACACACGATTGTGTTCTGCCAAGGTGTGTTTGCGTGCAACATTGTTCTAAACTTAAAAAGGGAAACTACAATATAAATGGATATCTTACTTTAAAGAACATATTTAAACACTTTTGCGTTCATGGGTTATGTTTTAGTGCAACCATGCATTTCTGCTTGAGCATTTATGTGTGTGCGCGTGTGTGTGTGTGTGTGTGGGGGGGGGCGGGGGGGGGGGGTTATAGTGGGGTTTCTGGGTAATCTGCCTGAAGATGCCTTTGTGGTCCGACCAAGCCATCGTTGGGCTGTAGATACTAGACACCCACCCTGTCAATCATCACTGATGTCACTAACAAGCCGCACCCTTAATGAGCGATGTTTGGGGTTGAACCTCCCTAAAGAGGCGGTGCCTTGCTCTGCCCTGAGAATAGAACCCCTAACCCTGGTAGCCAACAGAGGCGGCCCCTCACTGCTGATGATATTTAAGTTGTATTAATGATGCAAATGTTGTCCTACTAATACAATGTAAATGACACAAAGTAATAAAATGAACAAACAACTTTGAATAGTTTATTTTGATTTATTTAGACCATTGTTTCCCCAAACCTGGTCCTTGGGGAACGCTGCCCTGCATGTTTTAGATGTCTCCTTGCTCCAACACAGCTGATTCACATGAATGGTTACAATCCTGATAACGAGCCATTCATTTGGCTCATTGGTGTGTTGATACAAAATCATCAAGTAAAGATAAGATCAAAACTATAGCTAAATTGAGAAAATATAATTTTCAAATAGTTCCAATGGCATCTTAGAATATATAGGAAGCATATCAAAGTCCTTCGTCTTATATAATATCTCTTAGCATAATACTTAAAGGCATGATCAGTTATTTTTGCTAACTTTGGTGACAGTGGTGCACCGCTCGCATCAACAAAGTCGTAGCCCTATGCTTTGCTTCACGATGCATTTTGAGGCGTGATGCGGCCCTGCGGAGGACCACTCTTTTGATTTGAGCTAATTAGCTAGAAATACTTTCTCGCTATAAGTGATACAATTATGACGGGGTCCTTCCCCCCCTGAAAATGTCCTCCCCTGTAAGGCCCAGGGCAGAACCCAAAACCGTGTAAGAACCCCTGATGATCTAAAGGACACAAGATAAATTAACGGGACAATATGTGCCTTCCTTTCCATTCTATGCGAGCGAACGTGCAAATAAAAACTTTACGTCTTGTATTGAAGCAATTGTGTATCTTCACTTCGTCTAGAGTTCAACACGTGAACTTTGACAGCTGAATTTGCAGCCTCAGCCAACATCAAGGACATGTGCGTGTGTGGTTGACCCCAGGGGGGCTGCATTTGGATGTAGTTTTCTTAGCGAGGCAGGATGAAATGAAGGATACTTTGTTATTGTGGTGTGTAACAACTATCCAGCCGGTTTTGTACAGTGTTTCTAATAATAACTACAAACTTCAACTGCACCATTTTCCAACTCAAAACAGCACCCACTCATGTGACCAGCACACCCTCTCATACAAACCACAAACCAGGAAACTGAGTTCAGTGTGTGTCACATTCTGCACGACAGCACATTAATTTCGCATCGCAAGGCATTTGTCAGTTTTTCATCTGCATGTGTGTGACCGCAGGCTAAACATACGAGTCCCGATGTGACCCAGACACTTATTGGTTGTTGTTAATAACAACGAGACATGCAGATTGTCTCTTTGTATATTTCTGCTTGTCTGCCCAAAGCAGGAAGTTGCTGTACCTTTCACTTCCTGTGTGCTATCTATAGCCCCGTCTGATCACACACCTGCTACTGCCTGTGTGTCTGTGTGTGTTTGTGTGTGTCTGTGAGTGTGTGTATGTGTGTGTATGTGTGTGTGTGCGCGCATTTGTGTGTGTGTGTGTGTAAAAGGAGTAAATCATATGGTGTATTAACAGGGGACAGATGATTATACAGATCATAACAATAGTAAAAGATAGTGTGTGTGTGTGTGTGTGTGATTCACAGTGACTACATCTGCCGTGTATCTTTGCTACACACACACACACACACACACACAGGTGTAATGAAGATGGATTAGACAGCAAACACACTCCTTAACTTCCTACATGATGGCAGGCTGAGGTCAAAGGTTACAGAAACAACTGGAGCGTGGGTGTGTGTGTGTGTGTGTCACTTTCACTCTAACACTGTTCTCCTCTCTTCTCCTCCTCTGGTCTCTCCTTTCTCCTCTTGATCTATCTCCTCCTGTGATTTACGCTGATGTTTCATTAGTTTCAGGCCTCGCCAACTATTTCTCTGACGTGTGTGTGTGGTAGCCAGGTTACAGTATTCCCAGGGAACACCAACGCATTAGCGTGTCCTGTAGTGTTACAGTAATCGCCCATTTATATTTGATTTGATACAGACGTCTCGTGGGTGTGTGAGAGAGAGAGAGAGAGAGAGGAATGGTGAAGAAATAGTTTCCCTTTACTGTAAACGTACTGTATGAATAAATTATTGTGTGTGTTTATGAATGCCCACTAATCCACGCCATCCGTCAGTTGTATTAGTTATTTATTTCCTATTATTATTATTATTATTATTACATTATTATTACCAGTTTTTAATATTTGTATATCTTTACATTTTATTTAATATGTCTGGACCATTCAATTTAATCTGACTCAATCGTTTCAACCATCTTTAGAAAGTTTAAAGGTATAGTTAATCTGGCGAAGTTGCAATGTTTCCACTCAGACCTGGCTCTGCACATTGCAGCAGAAAGAAAGTGGTGCAGACCGCACTACACAACACTATCCCAGCCTTGGAAATGTGTTTCCAATGTGGGGGGCGGAGCTTCTGAGAGAGCGCCCATTGATGTAATATGGTAGGCTATTTTATTATGTAGGTTTACTGATGAAATAACGATTATACATTAAAAAGCATGCATGCCGACCGACTCTGGCGCTGGAGGGAAAACCACATCCTTGTCTTGTCTCCAGTCTTCCCGTGAATCCCTGTCCAGAACATTTAGAGGAAAGTCACTTTGTAGTTTAATTAGTTCAAGCAATCCGCATGAAGTCCCCGAGTTCTGACGTACGTCAATGATCTCACTTCCTGTTCCTGTGGGGTGTTTTGCTCGGCAGATATATGGTTCATTCTGTGTCACTGTCTAAGTCATAAACATGTTAAAATGTTCTCACGTAGTATTGCTGCACATGGCTCATGTTTGGCATATAGGCTACTATTGTTATATAGTGGTGCTAATATTAGTAATTTTCTTTATAAATGACTCATGTTTGAGTCACTGTCAGACATTAATATTAATCCCTGATGTGTGCAGGCGTGCCTGTGTGTGTGTGTGTGTGTGTGCATGCGCTATCAAAACAAATGTATTACACAGACGTTCTGTATCTCGTTAACTCTTAATATTCTCTCTCTTGTACCTGTGTGTGTGTGTGTGTGTGTGTGTGTTAATCCTAACCTAAACACCTTTCGTTGTGAACAGTCACGCCGGGGTCAAGGGAAATTGTAAATATGCGTGCGCATGCACACACACACACACTCATACTAGTGTCAGTGAGGGGGCACCCAGTGGAAAGGGGGGTAAATGTGTTTTTAGGTAATGTGTTGAAAGCCTTAAAGGATGTTGAAATGTTAAGACACGACCTTTTTTGCTTATACAAAGCCTAACACACACACACACACACACACACACACACACACACACACACACAGTGGCTGTAATGGTGAATTTACAGACCTAACAGTGTTTAAAGGCTTGGGAGAAAATCCCCCTCCCCCCCCCCCTCCCCCCCAATCCTTATGTCTGATGTTTCATGCGTTACACAAGAGGTCACGACCTTCCTAATGGACCTCAGGAAGTCTGCTAAACGCACGCCTGGCACTGTGTATACTTTACACGTCCGTACAGACTGGACTATGTGCACATGAAATCCATTAAAGAACCTACACATATCTATATTATTAATTTTTTTAATTTATTTTTTATTAAAGAGATTACATTTTTTTGTTTAAATTGTTTTATATATTTTTATGTTGTAAATTCTGTATACATTGTATGCTGATGTTTTTAGCCACATCTCACTTGTAAAAGATATGTTTAATATCAGGTAGACAAATCTCTAATATAAATATTTATGTATTTATTAGAGATGTATTAAGTAGTAAGGCTAACAGGTACAGTGTTAAGGAGCAGGTAGACATCTTGTTATGCTAACAGGTACAGTGTTAAGGAGCAGGTAGACA